>CM030362.1:73611218-73828718 GCA_017893485.1 Hemerocallis citrina | reverse complement strand
CTCTCTCTCTCTGTCGCTCGTTCCCGAACCCATTGTCGAAACCCTAGCTCCTCCTCCTTCAGTTGACTCTCTCACTCACTCTCTTCTTCTTCTCACACGCTTGCCCCCTTCCCTTGAAGATCCTGAATCCAAAAAAACCTAACCCAAACGAAATCTCTGAAACCCTAATCCTAACGAAATTACCCAAGCCCTACTCCCCCTCATTCGCCAACAGCAGTGCAAGCACCTCATCTATCTCCTTTCCGAAAACCCACATTGTGAACAGTATTAACTCTTTTCGACTTTAGTAGATCTATTTATGTTAATTGATTGATTTTTTCATTCAATGTTTGAGTCTACAATTTTTATATTATGTGTAGTTAATTTTAGGTTAGTTTCACGATGTGTATTGTATGCAGTTCTTAATGTAGATATAGATGTAGTATTAGTTGTTGTTGTTGTGGTTTTCTCACATATATCAAACAACAACAACAAATATACTTTGATTGGTTTTTGAGTGACCTTTCACTAGGAAACCGCACAAACGACATCCAAAATATGAAATTTTGCCAGTAAGCCGGGGTCACCAAACATAAGTCAACGCAACTTGTAGAAGCGAGTTTCGACTCACGGTTTGCAATATACGGCCGTGTATTGCTTTATTTGCTTCTAATTTGAAATGAAGCGATACATTGTCATATCTTGCAAACCGTGAGTCCAAAGTCCAAAATCGCTTCTACAAGTTGTGTTGGCTAGTGTGTGGCGAGTTCGACCTACCCGCAAAGTTTCAGAATTTTTTATCTTGTTTGTGCGGTTTTCTCATGTATATCAAACAACAACAACAAATATACTTTGATTGGTTTTTGAGTGACCTTTCACTAAGAAACCGCACAAACGACATCCAAAAAATAAGAAATTTTGCGAACAGGTCCGGGTCACCAAACACAAGTCAACACAATTTGTAGAAGCAAGTTTTGACTCACGGTTTGCAATATACGGTCGTGTATTGATTTCACTCATAGAAAATGTAAATAAAGCGATAGATTGCCATATCTTACAAACCGTGAGTAGAAACTCTGTGCTACAAGTTGTGTTGGTTTGTGTTTGGTAATTCCAAACAACTCACAAAATTTCGTAATTTGTGGATATTGTTTGTGCGGTTTTTCCACATATTATGTTTCGTATATATATGTATATACATATATGAATAGTGTACTGACCAATTGTTATATTTTTTTTAACACAGAAATGGTTAGAATAAGGGGAACCAGAAGCCATCCTGGTAGTGGTAAGGGTGAACCTACCATAGAAGTAAGTGTATTATTATTTTTCATTGTGAATTTTAGATACAAAATATTTTCTATACAATAATAAAATTTGGTGCTATTTTGGTGTAGGTTGGTGCATCGTCTTCGGGTGAAGATCACGGTTTTGGACCTTTTCATAAAGAAATACTCACTTTGCAAGACTGCCACAAATCCGAGGAAGTGTGGCGAGGGACGACGCGGAATTGTAACTTCCGTACGCACGAGACTTTGACGATGCACTCGCGTACCCATAAGTATCTTGTTGAAGCCGGTTTTTATGGAGTTGGTTTGATGGGTAAGGTGAAACTAGAACGAGCACTTCTTGCAGCCCTCGTCGAGCGATGGAGGTCAGAGACACAGTTTTCATCTACCGATGGGGGAGATGACGGTGACATTGCAAGATATCGCCATGATTTCTGGTCTTCCAATAGATGGGATGGCCGTGACAGGTAATATACATTTCGATAAAATATAGTTGTGTAATGAGCTCCTCGGTACAGGGTTTGATGATGATGAGGAGGATGATATTTGAATTTTTGTCGGACAATCAATCCGAATGTCATGGTTGAAGCAAAATTTCGAAGGGAGACAGATGCCTCGAGCGACTACGACGTGGAGTGCTACAGTAGGGCATACATTTTAACCGTGCTTGGAGGTGTTCTCTTGCCCAACTCCTCCGGAGATATCGTCTCGCTTATGTATCTACAATTTCTTGCCGACATAAGCTTAGCCGGCATGTATAGTTTGGGAGGTTGCACATTAGCCACTCTGTACAGGACATTGAGTGCAGTTTCTCTCGATGGAGTTAAGATGACCGGGCCGATGGTCTTGCTTCATATTTGGGTATGGAAACTGATATGGCTAAAAATATGATTAAATCGGGCCCATTCAAATCGGACACGAATCTTAAAGCTCAGGGGTAAAACGAAAATTTCACCTACAAACGGGTCTGAAATGGGAACTGGGTCTTTCTTCAAGACCCAATAACCCACGAACGGATCCACCTCAACTGGGTACGGGTCCCAACCTGAAATGAACCCGGTCCAGCAGGATAGAATTAGGGTTTCTGATTAATCCAAATCAACGGTCCTGATTCATATCTATCCTTTCACTAGGAATTAGGGATTACATTCATAATCTATTTCTAGGAATTACATTCCTAATCTGATCCCAAAGGCAACTATAAATACCCCCCATCCACCATCATTAAGAGGTAATCAATACTTTTCCAGTTTAAGTTCTTGCTTAATCATTCAGATTACTGATAAGAGTGTCGGAGGGTGTGTCGCCGGGATCCATCCCGGTGTCTCGCACTTTTTGCAGGTTCGCAGCAACGGCAAGTGACCAAGTCGACAAGTCGGTGAAGGTCAACAGGTCAACAGGTTTGCCTTACTCGTTTTCTCAAGAATCCACAAATTCTATCTGTTTGCTCCCACACCAAAATCAGCAGCAACAGATTGGCGCCGTATGTGGAAAACGAAAAAGCAACCCGACCAAACTTCATCAACGATATTAGTTTCAAGACATGCATCCAAAACAGAAGGGGAAAGCAGCGGTCTCCAACCGAAGAACCACTTCTCTTCCTCCTCTCCCTCCTCCGGGTTAAGGTGCTCCTACTCAACAGGCCCCTCCAGGGTCTCGGGGGCTGTCCAGGGGGGCTCCCGTCAGAGTCGTCTGAAGCAACATCCTCCTCATGACCATGTCGCGTGTCCTAATCCTTCAGTTGAATCTATGGCTCCTCAAAATCCTCCCGAGCGGGATCTTCGTCAAGTAATTGCCGACCGCCAAAAGGGGGTCGACCTTAGAACTCGCCTGAATGGATGGCGAGCCCTTGGTTGAGTCCATCAACTCGAGAACTCAGGGGCTTCAAGAATCCGAACCCCCCGACGACCGAGGACTAGAAGATCCCCTCCATCGAGGAAGCGAAGAGAGTCCCCTCAGCGTCATCGGCAGAGAACTCATTCTCCAGTAAGCTGAGCCACACATAGGGACCGCCAAGCTGGAGAGGCACCAGTCACAAGGGCAGATCTTCAAGACTTCCAAGAGACAGTCTTACGGGCCCTCAATATCGCCCCAAAGAATGACCAGAGGCCACCTACTCATGAGCATGCTAGGAGCTACCGCCTCCACACTCTCAGTCCCCGTCCTTCTCCAAGCTACCATCGCCGCAGCCCCAGTCCATCCTCGTACAAAGATGATTCCCGGGGCTCGGCAAGATATGATCAAAGAGAAGACTCAGTCTACCGCCGTCTCCACGAAATGGAGAGGCGCCTCAGCCGAATTGACAAGGAAGAAGAGCAACGGGCGATAAACCTCCGCCCGAGCAGACCTCCATTCTCCCGCACCATCATGGAGGCCCCCATCCCAGAAAACTTCAAGCCACCTCACTTCGAGACGTATATCGGGGAGTCGGACCCCGCAGATCACATAGAGAGTTTCAAAACTCTAATGATGATCCACCATGCTCCAGACGCCCTCCTCTGCAAGATCTTCCCTGCCACACTGAAGGGATCTGCGCGAGAATGGTACTCTCGATTCGCCCCGGCCTCCATCTTCTCGTTCGATCAGTTCTAAAGACTCTTCCTTACTCATTTCGTGAGTAGCCGCCGATCTAAGAAAACAAGTGTATCTCTGGTGACCCTCAACCAAGAAAAGGGTGAACGCCTAAGGGATTACGTTCGACGCTTCACCGCCGAAGCCCGGTCCATTCCCTCCCTCAACCAGTCAGTAGCCTCTGCTGCATTCGAGCGCAACGTCACTAATGCCAACCTCGAGGCATCCCTTGCCAAGAAGCCTCCTCGGAACTTCTCAGAGCTCCTACTTAGGGTAGAGAAGTACATACGGGCGGAAGAGGCTCTCAACCCCCTTGCTCTTGAGGAGACATCTTCCGGGAACAAACGGAAGAATACAAGTGAAGAGGGGTCCCAAAAATCCCAGAAGGACAGTAATGGCCAACGCCGCTCGACTCCACATTTTGAGAAGTTCACCCCCTCATTGCTAATATATCAGAAGTTCTTATGGAGGTGGACAAGGAAGGACTACTCCGTGCTCCCCCTAGAATGAATACCCCTGGTAAGAAGAGGAACAAAGATAAGTGGTGCCGCTTTCACAGGGACCACGGCCACGACACGGATGATTGTCGGGCTCTCAAGGAGGAGATCGAAGAACTCATATAGCGGGGGCACCTGACCAAGTTTGTCCAAAAAGAGGGGGCCGAGCTTCCCCCCTGAGGAGCCAACAAATGAACAGAAAGGCCCGCCGAGCTTCAAGACTCAGCTCCTCCCAAGAGGTCTTCACCTTATTAAATAGAAGTAGGATCTTGATTTTCAATAAGGCCGATGCTTGTAATTCGGCCAATAGCATGTAATAATGGCTCGCCCTATTGAAGCGGCCACTTAGTTTATCTCAATAAAACTTTACATTTTTCATTGAAAATTATTGCTCTTGCCTCTTCTCTATCTCTTCGAGTCACATCTACGACTCGTTAAATGGTGAGTTCGGAGTCCAGCTTCTTCTACATGGCTGCTCCCGCAACTCACTAAGCTCTAGCAACGAGTTCGGAGTCCAACACTTGGCTCGATTCCGCTTCAAATAACTTGCTCTTCAGCAAGTTAGAAGTGGTTCGCCATTCGGAATTGCTCCTACACCTCGTTAGCCATCTCTTAAACGACGAGTTCGGAGTCCAACACTTGGCTCGATTCCGCTTCAAATAACTTGCTCTTCAGCAAGTTAGAAGTGGTTCGCCATTCAGAACTGCTTCCACAACCGTTGATACTCTCTTAAACGACGAGTTCGGAGTCCAACACTTGGCTCGATTTTGCTTCAGATAACTTGCTCTTAAGCGAGTTAGAAGTGGTTTGCCATTCGGAACTGCTCCTACAACCGTTGATTCTCTCACTTAAACAGCGAGTTCGGAGCTGAAGCTCTCCCCAAGAGTTCCTCCTCAAACTCGTCTCCCAAATGGCTCTCTCCTAGAGCCGAGCTCTTCATTCTGCTCGCCTCCAAAGCGGACCTCTTCTCAACGAGTTCGGAGCTTACAACTCTCTCCTAGAGTTGCTCCTCAAACTCGTCTTCCAGATGGCTCTCTCCTAGAGCCGAGCTCTTCACTCTGCTTACCTTCAAAGCGGACCTCTTCTCAACAAGTTTGAAGCACAACTCTCTCCTAGAATTGCTCCTCAAACTCGTCTTCCAGATGGCTCTCTCCTAGAGCCGAGCTCTTCATTCCGTTCGCCTCCAAAGCGGACCTCTTCTCAACAAGTTCGGAGCTCACAACTCTCTCCTAGAGTTGCTCCTCAAACTCATCTTCCAGATGGCTCTCTCCTAGAGCCGAGCTCTTCACTCCGCTTACTTCCAAAACGGACCTCTTCTCAACAAGTTCGGAGCACAACTCTCTCCTAGAGTTGCTCCTCAAACTCGTCTTCCAGATGGCTCTCTCCTAGAGCCGAGCTCTTCACTCCGCTCGCCTCCAATGTGGACCTCTTCTCAACGAGTTCGGAGCTTACAACTCTCCCCTAGAGTTACTCCTCAAACTCGTCTTCCAGATGGCTCTCTCCTAGAGCCGAGCTCTTCATTCCGCTCGCCTCCAAAGCGGACATCTTCTCAACGAGTTCGGAGCTCACAACTCTCTCCTAGAGTTGCTCCTCAAATTCGTCTTCCAGATGGCTCTCTCCTAGAACCGAGCTCTTCATTCTGCTCGCCTCCAAAGCGGACCTCTTCTCAACGAGTTCGGAGCTCACAACTCTCTCCTAGAGTTGCTCCTCAAACTCGTCTTCCAGATGGCTCTCTCCTAGAGCTGAGCTCTTCACTCCGCTTACCTCCAAAGCGGACTTCTTTTAAACAAGTTCGGAGCACAACTCTCTCCTAGAGTTGCTCCTCAAACTCGTCTTCCAGATGGCTCTCTCCTAGAGCCGAGCTCTTCATTCCGCTCGCCTCCAAAGCAGACCTCTTCTCAACGAGTTCGGAGCTTACAACTCTCTCCTAGAGTTGCTCCTCAAACTCGTCTTCCAGATGGCTCTCTCCAAGAGCCGAGCTCTTCACTCCGCTTACCTCCAAAAGCGGACCTCTTCTCAACAAGTTCGGAGCACAACTCTCTCCTAGAGTTGCTCCTCAAACTCGTCTTCCAGATGGCTCTCTCCTAGAGCCGAGCTCTTCACTCCGCTCGCCTCCAAAGCGGACCTCTTCTCGACAAGTTCGGAGCACAACTCTCTCCTATAGTTCCTCCTCACAAATGGCTCTCTTCCAGAGCCGAGCTATTCACTCCGTTTACCTCCAAGGCGGACCTCTTCTAAGCGAGTTCGGAGCTCACAACTCTCTCCTAGAGTTGCTCCTCAAACTCATCTTCCAGATGGCTCTCTCCTAGAGCCGAGCTCTTCCCTCTGCTTACCTCCAAGGCGGACCTCTTCTTAGCGAGTTCGAAGCTAAAACTCTCTCCTAGAGTTGCTCCTCAAACTCGTCCTCCAGATGGCTCTCTCCTAGAGCCGAGCTCTTCACTTCGCTCGTCTCCAAAGCGGGCCTCTTCTAAGCGTGTTCGGAGCTCAAAACTCTCCCATAGAGTTATCCCTTGCACTCACTTCAAAGAATGGGTATTCCCATGGCTCTTACGAGGATCTTCCTAGCACCTCTTCTTCACCCCTAGGAGTGGAGCTCCACTTCAAAAATCTCCAAAACCAAACAGCACATCACCAAGCTTCGGAGCTCTTCACCTCTCCCATTTGCCGACCCCTCCTCCGTCGTCGAGCTCACCTCAATGAGCTCCGCCATGGCCGAGCTCCACTACGCCGAGCTACCGAGCTACTATGGGCAGAGGGCGAGCTATTGAGTCACCGAGCCGAAGGGACGAGGTACCGACCTCCACATATGGAGAAAAAAACTGCCGAGCCAGTTTCACCGTTGGATCATGCCAAAAAACGTGCTAGAACATGATGAACGGCTCAGATCTCGCCACGTCTCCACAAAACGACAAGATAACGTTTTCTCGAAATCTGAGTCTCCTATCTCGTGATTCGCGCCATGATCGTA
This sequence comes from Hemerocallis citrina, assembly GCA_017893485.1. Taxonomy (NCBI): domain Eukaryota; kingdom Viridiplantae; phylum Streptophyta; class Magnoliopsida; order Asparagales; family Asphodelaceae; genus Hemerocallis; species Hemerocallis citrina. The sequence goes on along the minus strand of CM030362.1, from coordinate 73,821,414 downwards.
ATCAACCGTCCAGATTGAGCCTCGTAGCTCGGATCTGAAATTCGAGCCACCAATCTACCGAATTGCAAAGTGGCAAAAATGTGCCTCAAAATCCGTGCTCGGATTCGCCGAACAAGCAAACAGATAAAGAGGAAGAAAGAAAAAGAGGCTAACGGGTCGGGGTCGGGGTCGGATCCGATACCCACGATCCGAACCATACCCTTCTTGGCTTCTTCATTCTTCTCCTTCTTCTTCAGTCTTCCTGCCAAAAGCACCCAGCGCTTCTCCTCTTCTTCACGGTGCGACAAAGCAAGGCAGAGGAGAGAACCCGAATGCCTCTCCTCCCCTTCTTCTTTCTTCTCAGGGCCGAGCTACTATGGGCAGAGGGGGAACTACCGAGTCACCGAGCCGAGTGGACGAGGTACCGACCTCCACATATGGAGAAAAATGCTGCCGAGCCAGTTTCACCGTCAGATTGTCTCAAAAAACATGCTAGAACATGATGAACGGCTCAGATCGTGCCATGTCTCCACAAAACGACAAGATAACATTTTCTCGAAATTCGAGCCTCTTGACTCGTGATTCACGCCACGATCGTGATCAACTGTCCAGATGGAGCCACGTAGCTCGGATCTGAAATCCGAACTACCGATCTGTCGAGCTACCGAAGTGCCAAAAAAAACGGCTCATTTCTTCTTCTTCACTGAGCATCCATGCGAAACAAACCTAATGGAGAGCTCCAAACTCCTAGCTCCTCCCTCATCTCGAGCTTCGCCATGGCCAACATTCACCTCATCCTCCGAGCTCCAAGCTACCCCATCGTCAAGCTTCGATAGAGACCTCCTTCTCCCTGGCCGAACTCCAAGACAGTGCTCGAACTCCAAGGCTCATCCTCAAGCTCTGTCATTGAACCCCCCTCGAAAGCTCGATCTCTTCTCGTCACCGTCCTCAACAGTTTCGAGTTCGACAGCTCATCCCACTCTTCTTCACTGAGCGCCAAGACCCTATGGCAGAACTCGAGCTCACGTCCGTTCGCCACCCTCTACCTCGACGAGCTCCGAGCTCTGCTCCACCTCCGAGCTCCGATGCTGAGCTCTCTTCCTCGTCAAGCTCCGAGCTCGTACTGCCTCCGACGAGCTTCTCCTCGCTGAAGCCCAGGCGCCCCTTAAAATCTTCACCAAGCTCGGCAGCCGAGCTTCTTCTCCAACCTTCTCCCTCGCCGACCACCACGTCGCGAGTACCGACGTCCAAGCTCGAGCTCGAGCACAGCACCTCTCACCTTCCATTCGTCGACGAGCTCTCCTCTACCCGTCGAAGCCCACAAGTAAGCACCACTCCACTCGTCGAGCTCCTTCATCGAAGCTCAGAGCTCCATTATCTCCGAGCCGACCCGTTATCAAGCTCCGACGAACTCCACCGACTCCTTCGCCAAACAACAGGGCCGAGCTCCACCTCTCCGTCGCGAGCTCTCCTCTCCAAGCTTGTCACTGAGCTCAAGGCCTCCGCCGTCGAGCTCGACCTCCAATGCCGAGTTTCACCGTTGTCGAGCTCCCCGTCGAGCTCCATGTCGCGAGCTCCGACTCCTTTGCCGAACAACAGGGCCGAGCTCCACCTCTCCTTCGCGAGTTCACCTCGCCAAGCTCGTCACTGAGCTCAAGGCCTCCGCCACCGAGCTCCACCTCCAAGGCCGAGTTTCGCCGTCGCCGAGCTCCCCGTCGAGCTCCATGTCACGAGCTCCGACTCCTTCGTCGAGCACCTCCGAGCTCCGTGCCAAGCTCCTCCCGCAACGCGCCTCTACGCTTCGAAGATGACGACGAAATGAGAAGTGGAGGAGTAGAAGGCAGAGGAGAATCGAAGCTGGGTGTGAAGAAGAAGGAAAGAAAGAAGCAGAGGAGAAGAACAGAGGCAAGGAGGAGGGGGAAAAAAAGCCACGTGGCACGCCACGTGGCGTCATATCCATGGGTCGGCCAGATCCGAGGTGCCGAGCCGAGTGGACGCGGTACCGACCTTGAAATTGGAGAAAATACCCTACCGACCTACACGCGCCGTCCAATCTTCTCGAAAATCGCGCCACGACATGATCGACGCTCAGAAACGCGCCACGTGTCTAGAAGTGATCTGCCTTGCGATGCGTGCACATCTGATCATGATCGACGCTCAGAAACGCGCCACGTGTCCAAAGCATGATTTGCTTTGTGATGCGCGCCATCTGATCACGATCGACATCCAGAAATGCACCACGTGTCCAGGTAATATTTAATTAATTAATTAATTAATTAATTAATTAATTCATTTCAATTATTTAAAAAATACAAAAAAATATTTAAAAATCGAAAAAAATTATTTTAAAATTCTGAAAAAAATAATTATTTAATTAGAATAATTAATTAATATTTTCGACAATTAATTATTTAATTCGGAAAATGAATAAAAAAATTCAAAAAAATGAGAAAAAATTCAGAAAAATCTGGAAAAATCACCAAAAATTTAGAAAATTCTAAGGATATTTTTGGGTATTTTACAAGCCCAGAATAACACTGTTACACCCCGAGTAAGATTCCAAACTCCCATAAGAACACCGATAAAATCTCGTAGGCCATTAAAATAACAAAACTACTCCTCAAAAACTGTAAAACTCAGTCTCCAAGAGTGGGGGGCTCGTGATATGGCTAAAAATAGGATTAAATCGGGCCCGTTCAAATCGGACACGAATCTTAAAGCTCAGGGGTAAAACGGTAATTTTACCTACAAACGGGTCTGAAATGGGAACTGGGTCTTTCTTCAAGACCCAATAACCCACGAACGGATCCACCTCAACTGGGTACGGGTCCCAACCCGAAATGAATCCGGTCCAGCAGGATAGAATTAGGATTTCTGATTAATCCAAATCAACGGTCCTGATTCATATCTATCCTTTCACTGGGAATTAGGGATTACATTCCTAATCTATTTCTAGGGATTACATTCCTAATCTGATCCCAAAGGCAACTATAAATACTCCCCATACACCATCATTAAGAGGTAATCAATACTTTTCCAGTTTAAGTTCTTGCTTAATCATTCAGATTACTGACAAGAGCGTCAGAGGATGCGTCGCCGGGATCCATCCCGGTGTCTCGCACTTTTTGCAGGTTCGCAGCAGCAGTAAGAGACCAAGTCAACAAGTCGGTGAAGGTCAACAGGTCAACAGGTTTGCCTTGTTCGTTTTCTCAAGAATCCACAAATTCTATCTGTTTGCTCCCACACCAAAATCAGCAGCAACAGAAATGTATACACGTAGATCGTCCCTGTATTATGAGATTCACAGAGGGTTGGGAGGCCCCTACACCCATCGTTGAGATGCGACCACCGTTAGGTGTATATTGGGCCGGTAGGCGAAGCAACAAAGACAGCCCTAAAGGAGTTCTAACATATTACAGAGACGAGCTCGACCAACTGCGAGATGAATTGATAATTTGGGAGCCGTATACCTCCGAGCACATGGAAAAAGTACCACCCGCGTGTACGGCCAATTCACAGCTGTGGTTGATGCTGGCAGCACTCATCAACTTTGGTATAGTGGAGCATCATTGGCTGGATAGAGTCCTTCGCCAATTTGGTGTGGAGCAGGATGTTCCCATACGTCGCCACTATAACACTGAGTTACACGCCATTAGAGGTATGGGGCGTATGCCAAATCATGACTGTGCGGATTTCCATCGTGGTTATGTAGGAATTTGGAATGAGCGAAGGTTTGAAATGGTGTTTGATGATGTGAAGTCGTACGATGACACTACAATTATAACGTACATGGATTGGTACCAGGAATTTACACGTTTGTACATATCTCCGAAGACGAAAGTACCAGTTGGCATTCAAGTACAAATTTCGGGGGGGGGGGGGGGGGGGGAGAGAGAGAACCACCACCGGCGTATTCTATGTCACAACCCATGTACCAACCAAAGGCATCTTCATATCGGTTGTTGGTAAGTGAAAAATGTTTGGAAATTTGTTTTCTTAATTCACATTAATTGTTTTTAATTTGAGGATTTCATCATGGAACAATAATTACCATTTTTTGAACTTAATTGTAGATCGAGAATACATGGGATATGGCAAAGGAATGTGCACAGATTCTTAAGAGCAATCCCAGTGCGAATATGAAAGCTTTCGCTCGGAAGATGCTTATTTCTTGCCAGGGCACACTAGAAGAGGTTGAAGATGGCGAATGAATGGATCGTTATTTAAATGTTAACGTACGTTCACACGCCGTAAGAGCGTGATTAATAAGCCATCTCGTCCGGGGCAACAACGGTTAAAAATACCTCCACCAAAAGAAGAAGAGCAACAAGAAGAGGACGAAGAAGAAGATCAAGAAGTGCGACAAGCAGATACCGGCCCCTCACAAGTAATCCAAGTTGGGCGTACTCGGCGACAACCCACCCGGAAGAGGAGAGTGCCACAACACTACAAACCGGGGTAGGTTGAGTGTAATTTGATTAGTGTGGTTCGTGGAACTTGGTATTAGAGTATAAAATGAAAATGTTAATGGTTTTTATGTTAGTTAAGTTTACTATTTGTTGTTCTTATTGATGTGATACTTGCTACAAATTGGTGTCAGTGAAGCAAGGTTACTTGTGTGGATATTGTTGCATGCATGTGTATGAAAGTATAGCAGCTTATGTCGATGCTGATTCTTTTGTTTTTGTTTTTTTCATTAACCTTGGCCATCGTTGGAGACAGCAGCCTAGGTTGTTATGATTTTTTTTTTTGGTTTCTATGGACTTGCTTTCTAACTTGAGAAGAGATTCACTTTTTTTTATTAAAAAATTTTATTAACTTAGGCCATTGTTTCCAACAATGAACTAGGTTGTTATGAATTTTTGGGTTTCTGTGGACTTGCTCTCTGACTTGAGAGCAGATTCACATGTATTTTTTTTAATAAAAAATCAATAACTTAGACCGTTGTTTTCAACAACGGAACAACGACCTAGGTTGTTATGAATTTTTTTGGTTTGTGTTGGCTTGCTCTCTGGTTTGAGAGGAGATTCACATGTATATTTTTTAAAAAAAAATCATTAACTTAGGCTGTTGTTGGACACTTAGGCCGCTATTTCCAACAACGGCCTAGGTTGTTATGATTTTTTTTCTATGGACTTGCTCTCTGACTTGAGAGGAGATTCATTTTTTTTATTAAAAAAAATCATTAACTTAGGCAGTTGTTGTAGATCGTTGTTTCCAACAACGGCCTTGGTTGTTATAAAATTTTTTGGTTTCTGTGGACTTGCTCTTTGACTTGAGAGGAGATTCGCTTGTTCTTTTCCAAAAAAAAAAAACAATAACTTAGGCCGTTGTTAACGGCCAAAGTTGTTATGAATTTTTTAGTTTTGTGTGGACTTGCTCTCTGACTTGAGAGGAGATTCACTTGTTTTTTTTCTAAAAATTTCAATAACTTAAATTGTTGTTTCAAACAACGACCTAAGAAGTGTGTTTTAAAATTAAAAAAAAAAATTAAGCTTAGGCCGTTCACACGAGTTTCAATAAATTTTACCCAAATTTTTTTTAAGTGTTTTTTACCGACATGTATATTCGAGTTTTTTTTTGTAGTAAAGTCTGGTGGTAAAGTCAACCAAGTTTTTGGGGAATTTATTTAAAATTGTAAATCTCATGGCATCTTTGATGTATGGGATGAACACATCTATTGGGACCATATATAACGTAAGGAAGAGTCTTTTTTTGAAACAATTTGAATTATTTTTCAATATGCTGTATTCTATTGATGTGATCCTTATTATATTCCCAACCATTATCGTTCCCTCCTGAAACAATTGATTCGAACAAGTTCCAATGTATTATCTAAAAGATATAATCGTTTGTACAGACATTATCCCTAACCCTACACTAACCCTCGATAACCTTACACTAACCCTACCCTAACCCTCCCTAACTTAGGCCGTTGTTTCCAACAACAGCCTATGTTTTGTTTTGTTTTGTTTTGTTTTTGTTTTTTTTTGGACATGGACAAAAAAAAGGATTTTTTTATTTTGTAATTTTTTTGAAATTGGTATGTGTAAGATGTTCTAAAATTGTTTCTTATGGAACATATTATTTTGGGGAGATTCAAAATATGAATAGTAGACCTACCACTAACCTGACCCTAACCCTAACCCTACCCAAACCCCTGGTTGGAGGGTTATGGGTTAGGGGACGGTTGGGGGGGGGTATGGTTAGGAGTTAGGGTAGGGTTAGGTCTAAGGTTCAGATAAGCTGAACAGGGACGTACTCTCTCATATTCACAATGTCTTCGAATTTATTTGTTCCAAAATATATTAAATTTATATGTTATATATTGATATAGTGCATTTTAGAAGTACTGAAAAATAATTTACATTATAAATGAATAAAATTCTCTAAAAGAAATTATAAATTCGGTGGAAGAAATAGAGAATATTTTTGGTTTTACAAAAATTTTGTTTAAGTTATTTTCTATAAAATATTTAAGCATTTAACCTTAACGATTATATATTGTTCATTTTGGTTGCTAAAAAAGAAAATTAATAAAATATAGAGACGATATACAAGAATATGAATGTTTTTTTGTGTAGAGTTCAAGAACCTCTGTTCATACAGATAGAAGAGAAATTTGTAAAAAACCCCAAAAAAATTATATCAACTTAGGCTGTTGTTGGAAACAACGGCCTAGGATGTTATGATTTTTTTTTTGGTTTCTATGGACTTGCTCTCTGATTTGAGAGGAGATTTACTTGTTTTTTTTTTTTTTTAAATCATTAACTTAGGCCGTTAGAAACAACGGCCTAGGTTGTTATCATTTTTTTATTTTTTTTCTGTGGACTTGCTCTCTGACTTAAGAGGAGATTCACTTGTTTTTTTTAAAAAAATCATTAACTTATGTCGTTGTTTCCCACAACGGCCTAGGTTGTTGTGATTTTTTTTGGGTTTCTGTGGAATTGCTCTCTTACTTGAGAGCATATTCACATGTATTTTTTTATAAAAAAAACCATTAACTTAGGCCGTTGTTTCGAACAACAGCCTAGGTTGTTATGAATTTTTTGGGTATCTGTGGAATTGCTCTCTGACTTGAGAGCAGATTCACATGTATTTTTTATTAAAAAAAAATCATTAACTTAGGCCGTTGTTTCCGTTGTTATGAATTTTTTGGGTTTCTGTGGAATTGCTCTCTGACTTGAGAGCAGATTCACATGTATTTTTTAAAAAAAATCATTAACTTAGGCCGTTGTTTAGGTTGTTATGAATTTTTTTTTGTTAGTGTTAGCTTACTCTCTGACTTGAGAGGAGATTCACATGTATATATATATATATATATTTTAAATTATTAACTTAGGCCGTTGTTGGAAACAACGGCCTAGGTTATTATGATTTTTTTGGGTTTCTGTGGACTTGCTTTTTGACTTGAGAGCAGATTCACATGTAATTTTTTTAAAAAATCATTTACTTAGGCCGTTGTTAGGTTGTTATGATTTTTTTGGTTTGTGTTGGCTTGCTCTCTAACTTGATAGGAGATTAACATGTATATTTTTAAGAAAAGTTCATTAATTTAGGCCGTTGTTTCCAACCATGGCCTAGGTTATTATGAATTTTTTGGGTTTCTGTGGACTTGTGGACATGCTCTCTGACTTGAGAGCAGATTCACATGTAATTTTTTTATAAAAAAATCATTAACTTAGGCCATTGTTTCCAACAACGGCATAGTAGGTTGCTATGAATTTTTTTAGTTTGTGTGGAATTGCTCTCTGACTTGAGTGCAGATTCACATGCATTTTAAAAAAAAAAAAAAAAAAAAAAAAAAAAAAAATCAATAACTTAGGCCGTTGTTTTCTACAACGGCCTAGGTTATTAATATTTTTGTATATAATTTTTTTATAAAAAAAATTGATACGACAACAATCTGTGTTCAACTGCTACTCTAATACACAATAATACTCAATTTCATTCAATATTCACAATACTCATACTCTTCCGACAATAACATATTAAGGCTTATCAATCAACACCCAATACGAAAAACATAATGAATATCAACTAAAACAACTAAAACATGATCAACAAACACACTAGATCCGCACATCCGTCAACATTCGTGCCCGAGTACAGATATTATCATCAAACAAGTGGAAAACAACCAACACACAAAAATTTAACCAAGTACATATAAATATATACACTGTTGTAATTAAGAATATGCTGCAACAAGAGACAATTGAGCTTCCTGCTATAAATACCTACAAGATTAATTAAAATTCAAACAAAAAAGGAGATTAGTATTGGTAGTCTACAAAATTCAAATACTTTCCCCCATTAAAATTTTACCTCACAACGGTTCATCAAAATTATCGTCGGAACTCTCTTCAACAGTTGGAACAACTTCTTCTGGATTGGTTACCCTAATATAAATGACAAGTTTATGTTAATATATATATATATATATATATATATATATATATATATATATATATATATATATATATATATATATATATATATATATATATATATATATATATGCACGTCAATATACAAAGCATGATTGAAATGAAATTTTCACTGTACGTTAACAAAAGTAATAAATATATTACACATCAAATAGGGTTGGACAATTTCTTGAATCATGCTCGACTACGAGCAAGCTGCAAGTTTTACACCTTCTAGCTTTTTTTCCTCGAACTTGCTCACTTATCGGCTTCAATCTCTTTCCTTTAGGCCTTCCCTTTGTAACACACTGTCCTGGGTCCCTCACTCATGGACGTGCATGTCTACTGCCTTCACCATGGGGTTGTGCATGTCCTTTTTCATGGGGTTGTGTACTACCTTCGGGATGTATTTGAAGATGAGAAACGCCATCAATGCCTTTCACCATAAGATCAAGCATGTACTTGTAACTAGAATCAGAGGAACAACCAAGATCAATCAGTTGTTTTGCGTGATGACTCAATTCACAATAGCGAGAAGCAAAATTTTGGCTACTTCCTTCGTGTGGAATAGATGTATAACTTCTTCTCATCACATTCTGGGTCTATCTTCTTTTAATATATATATGCGGTAGACAAAGTTTTGTACTGGCTGTCAATTGCCTAATGCAACTCTTATCCTTATCCAGTTTGTGGCCGGATTCTTGATTTGGGACAGACAATGGTGGAGTCAACCATGGGATAAACTGAGGAGCCAAAATTTACTCAACACTGCAGAGAATTAATTCGAGTTAGAATCTTAGGCAATTCTTTTAATTATATGAATTTAACAGCAATATACATATAATCGATGTATTCGAAATTTTTTTTTTTTTCACAGATTCTAATAGACAGTTGGGCGATGGTGATGAAATTTGGCAAAAATGCATTAAAATGCAGAATTTTGTTTTGTTTTATTATATTTTATTTGTTTGAATCAAGTTGCAGAGTTATATGTTCATACTCCACTTTGACTACTTAATACTTGCGCACCTGCTCTTTCAAAATGCATGTCCACTATACATGGTTTCAAGTGATCTTTAGAAATAAATCTAAAAGACTACTTAGTACTTAGCACACCTGCTCTTTCAAGTGATATTTATAAATAAATCTAAAATCACGGTCACATTGTTTGCGGTTAGCCAGTCACTTGATGGGGTAGTAAAATTTGATAAAATATTTTGCAATTTTGTTTATGATTAGTTTTAATGGTGCAGAACATATGTATAATATTGATATTTTAATCTGGGTATTCAATTATATAATTTCAACTGAAAGGTTTCATAACCAACTCCACTTTCTATAATGAAGTAATCAATAGGAAGGAGCTCTCAAATAAAATCTAGGAAAAGAGTAAGTGAATGCATGTAGTACGTTCCTCCCATTCGGGAGTCACTCCTATGCACTTACTTCTATGGGCGTGGGAGGTCTTGTTGGTGTGGTTGACTAACTGACTTGACTTCTATACCATGGTGGTAAGGACGAGAGAGTGTCAATCTCTTGTTCGTGAAGCATCAGTACATAGTGTCTGTACTCGCAACCGCCATGGCCGTAACTCCGTATGGTCATCCTCCCTTTCAAGTTGCCTCTCACATTAGCTCTATAACTCCCCTTTCAAGTTGCCTCTCACATTAGCTCTATAACTCTTTGGACGCAGACAAGTGATACCTTTCACCAAGCAACTCTGCTCGGAACTCTGCTACTTAAGCGTGGGACTCTGAGCAGCAGCCACTTTTGGCTACTTCCGAAAATAACCCGAGACAACTCCAGTTTGAAGAAAATTTTGACAAATTCCTCCCTCCAGTAGTAAACAAAAAATAGTACAACCATAAATTTTGTAATTTACGCTTCCAACCACCACTCCTGTCACTCTTTTCCCAGACTCTATTCGGGATTCAAAAAACTTCCACCAAAATAATAAGGTGAGTTCAAACAACAAGCTCAGAGCTCCTGGCACAAGCATAGAAAGAAGAACAAATGCTACATAAACTAAGTTTACACCCCACCCACATACCCTCCCTCCCTTAGTAGAGGAATTCCACATGCAGGGGTGTTGCACCTCCGACTTCTTGCCCATTAGCTGCAAAGATGCCATTAGCTGCAAAGAGGATTAACTCTAGGCCACTTGCACCTACAATGGGGTGAGGAGGAATAGCAGAGCAAGAATCCTGATAATATAAAGGGAAAAAATAACAGTAACAGGCAGCGACGGTAACTACAATTAGAAAGCAATATGGCACATCCAGAAAAAGCTTCACCCTAGCTAGTTAGAAAAATGATTACAAACCAAGCAATTTACACCCATGTCTCCATTCTAATTTTAAATAGATATGATGTTTTCTTCACCCTCCCAAAACCAAATGGAAAAAGAAAAATAAACCAGTAGTACTGGAATAACCAAGCCACTCATTTGATGTACTGAGACATCCACTTGAATCCATCACCATAGCCCATCTTGCGCACAATGCTGCACATAAAGACCTCAAGAGGGCGAACGTTGGTTTCTGCAAGGTTCACCTTGCCCTTCCCAGTTGTGAAATTTTGGAGGCCCAGGTAATATCGGAGCTCCTCCTCGGATGCTGCATATGGGATGTCAATTTTGTTGCCGAGGACGAGAATGGGAACATTGGCAAGAGATTCATCTGAGAGGAGGGCATCCAGCTCTTTCTTTGACTCGGCAAACCTCTCCTTGTCACAGGCATCCACCAAGTACACCACTGCATCCACCTGCAACCAAGAAACATATCAACCATAAAATAAGCAATGTACATATTTGTGAAACTAGATCTCCTTTGTTCTTTGAGAGCTTCAGATAAAAGATAAATCCTAGCAAGCCACTCCAAATGTAAAACTTCATTTGTTGATTCACTTACAAACAGTAAGTGACCCCAACTAACTGTGCTTTTTTTTTTTCATTAAAAATTATGCATTGACCAATCATGTGAGAGAGTTGCAAATGGAGTGCCATTTCTCTTCAATTCAACAAAGATGCAACAGTTGATACTTTGTTTGGGAAGACATGCTATTCCCAGCATGAATTATGTTTCAATAATTGGATCCAACTCAACCAGAAGGTCCACAACTATGCTTATAGATTATGCAGTGTGACTGTGGCTAGATAAAATAATAATAATAATAATAATAATAATAATTGTATTATAATGGTAGATATTTCAACCAAAAGCCACATAAAGTAGGATTTCTGCAAGTACAAAATAATAAATATAACACAGAAATATTATGTAGATAGACTCTTTTCATTTAAGGGGGCATAGTGGCAAACTCCACAATATCGCATCTCCTTAAGTTTAAGAGAACCGCAAAGATATGGTTGACTTGTAAACAAATCCAAAACATGTGTAGAAAATGATTAGTCATGGCAACTATAGGAATTCCGAATTCCATTTCGGGTGGAATAACCAATTAGATGAAATTGTGATATGTCCAAGCTAATTGTGTAGGATCCTCGGAAAGTCAGCAGGTGTAGGACGCTAGAAAAGTCAGCAGGCTCGGCAAAAAATCGAGATTTGTTCCCTTGTTTGATAATTTCAGCAGACAAGCTTGATTAAAGAAAGGGAACAACACTAACAACCCAAAAAATAGGCTTACACAGGTTCAATTAAAAAAACTAGAAACAATATATTTGGCCACAGAGCTACAACCCAAAGCATTCTTACCCCCAAAAGGCCCATATCCAGGAACCCTATAGAAAAAGATTACCCTAGAGCTGCATCATCAAAATTAAAATCACCAACCTCACTAAAAGTGGATGCAATGCAAGTATGCAACCAAGATGTTTATGGAGTTTAAAAAAGTTTCTAGTACAAATTTGGATTCCCAAGGGTATCTATCGATTTGTACAGAAGATAGACAATATAAACAATATATATTTGATTATGACCATAAAGGTGGATTTATTTATGTCTCTTAAGCGAAAAATTGATTCAATAGATTTATTAACCACTATAGTTGGCAAAATTATCAATGACAAAACAGGCACTGTCTCAGGAGCTAGGTGGTTGAGATTATTCTTTTCTCAACCTGTGTTGGAAAGTTTCCGGGTACATCTGTAGTATTCTAAACACTATTAAGTCTTGTGGAGAAGTGATGTCTGTGCATCAATATCCTAGAAATCCTGGACAGTTGTGCTTGGTATGATAACCATTATTAGAAATTATGGTTGCGATAAGGATAGTGATGGTGATAGCAGTGGTTGGCAATGACGGTGTCAGTGGTTTTAAAAGGGGACAGAGGGGATTAACCGGAAATAGTCACCAACTTTTTCCACAGAAAGGTGATTAAATGGGGATTATACGAAAATGCAAACCAACTTATTCCACAGAAAGGTGATTAAATGGGGATTATATAAAATGCGCACTCTACCACCCTACTTTTCTTTTTCCATGATTCCCGTTTTTCCAAGCGTTGGTGGTAGTTAGGCTGGCAGCAACGATGCTCTGCCAGAATGGTAGACTGGCAGCAGTATGGTCGCAATGAAGTGGCAGTGCCAGTAGAGGTAGCAGAAGAAAATATGGAGACAAAAGAAAAAAAACAAATAAACATTCAGAAAACCAAAGATTATGGTGGGAAACAAATTACAAATGTTGTGGGTACATGATCCCATCGTACTCTTAAGATGCTTGAGGATCCTTACTAGAAGTTAAACCAGGCAAGCTAGTCCAAAGGGAAATATATAAAATCTAATAGGATTCCTGCCAAACAAATCACAACCTAACAAGGTATAGCAAAATGTGCAGAAAACAGAAAAACTAGATCTGAATTTTGCATGTCTAGCTTTTCCTGTCAATATACAGGTTTAGAACCCCTCAAGATTGGAAGACAAGGAAGTAGCCAAGTTATATTCCTGTTGGACACTTGCCCGAACTTGAAATTGAATAACACATTATCTGTTTAAGAAACAAAGTAGTGATCTGAATATCTTCAATAAATTCATTCAAGGTTACAAAAGAAAGAAAAAGGGCTGTTTAAGTTTTCAAGGTTTAATCAAAGAGTCAAACAGGAAAAGAAGGTTTTCTCTATTTTAATTTAAAAAAATATTTCAAAACTGGAAGGATAAAGAAATCAGGGACAAAAAAGGGAAATATGGCATGAAAAAAGAAAAGAAAAAGGAAATAAAAGGAAAGTGCCACACATTAAAAAGCAGAGAATACTCGAACACTTGAAAGAAGTAGGGTAGTAGTAGCGAAGTACTGAAGCAGAGAAGAAGCATAATAGTATATGGGCTTAATTGCATGTGTGCTTCAAGCTGTTTTACAACTTCAATAAAGGTAGGTGACAGACGAGGACATTGATGAGGATGCAATGAGGCTAAGAAACGAAGATGCATGCACGAGCGACGGAGTTGTTGAAATGAGATTTTGGGATTATAGGGCTGCTAGGATTTCCTTATTGGGCTCGACAGAGCTGGTCCTGAAATTTATAGGGCCTTGTGTAGAAAGAAAAAAAAGGGCCTTCTTTAAATATGCTAATACTAATTTCACTTTATTTTGATTTTGATATCATCTATATATATATTTATATACATTATACGGATTCAATTGAAAAATATGAGTAGGGTGCATTATATATCTTAAAATTTTTATATGAATTCATTTGAAAAATACCTTTAAAATTTTATATCATTGGAGGCTCCAACACCTGGGACGACTTAATCGATATCTTGAATTAGTTGTTTCATCAATTAAGACGAAATAGTATAAATTTGGTTAAGGATCTTCATATTCTTGCAATGCAGGAAATACACGATTAAAAAAAAGCTTCATGTATGAAGTCAATCTCAACAATTAACGAAAGAAACAACATAGAAATCATTAAAAAACTTACTATAAAAGTGTGTATATATATAAAATCTCAACAATTAACAAAACAAACATAGAAATCATTAAAAACTTTATATATATATATATATATATATATATATATATATATATATATATATATAAATATATATGAGTAATGTGAGCCTCATATTTGTATGAGGAAATTTTCCTCATACAAAGTGATTATACTCACTTGGTGGGGCCCTTATGGAAGATCCAGTCCGTCCATCATTTTTATCATGCTATTAGATGTATGTGTAGAAAAAATCAAGTGGTTTGAAGGTTATTCACCCATGCATCATGTGGGTCCAATTTGTGGTTCGATTTATATTACTGTTGAAATCGTTCATTTTTCAACCACATGATACATGGGTGAATGACCTCCAAACCACTTGATTTTTTCTACACATACATCCATTAGTATGATAAACATGATGGACGGAGTGGATCTTCCATAAGGGCCTCACCAAGTGAGTATAATCACTTTGTATGAGAAAAATTTCCTCATACTCTATATGAGGCTCTCTCTCTCTCTCTCTCTCTCTCTCTCTCTCTCTCTCTCTCTCTCTCTCTATATATATATATATATATATATATATAATAAATAAAAAAAGAAATCGTCGATAGCAATCATTAAAAAACTTTCTATAAAAGTAGATATATATATAATCCCAACAATTAACGAAAGAAACATAGAAATCATTAAAAACTTTCTATAAAAGTATATATATATATATATATATAATAAATAGATATATATAAAATGAAAAGGATATCGTCTATAGCAGGGTTCGAACCTACACAAAGCCCATCAAAAAGTCTATCCCCTTAACCACGAGGACAAATTGAGTTTTGGGCTAAAATTAGAAGAACAAATCCATTAATTACATCGGATGTTGAATGGGCCTCATAATTAGTGGGCCATATGCGACAGTGGGCCCTGTCCGACCATACAGAACGCACAGGCCCATGGCCGGCCCTGGGGCTCGAGTGTATTTAAAATACCAATATCGATTCGGGTATGTAATAAATAAGTGATAACCCTCATTCCTCAAAACCAAATCCCACAACTTCCCGGTCTAGCGGTCTGTAACAATTATGAACAGTTTAATCCAAGTTTTGATCGACTAACCCCCATTTTGGTGGAAAAAGGGTGGCCACGTATTCGATCACCTGCTACACCCAAAAACTAAAGGGCAGGGAGTCAAATCCATTTAATCGACCGTTAAATCCCGATTTCTAGAACACTTCACTCATCTCAAAGTGCAGAAACCTGCCACTCGACAAAAGAGGAGTACCTTCACCCTATATGTCTTCTAGAGTTCTAGGCACAAAACAAACAGATCGTATCTCCTATGCATAACATGCAAGCTATCTAAAACCAGAAACTTCTAGCATGAATCCAAAATGTATTTCATCAATTTGTTTAATCAGAAAGCATGCCAAACAAAATATGACTCACAATCATATCACAAACATATATATTATGGATTCACTGCATAAACAAGACTCTCAACAAATACATTCTAAAATAGAAAAGAAAAGACACCTTTGCGTAATAATCCTTCCAAACACGCCGCGCAATTTGATGCCCTCCAAGATCAAATGCTTTGAACTTGATCTTCCCAATGCTCAGCTCCTCCGACGTCGGATACTGCGTCGGCTGATGCTGAACCAATCTCTACATCACAGCAAACACGCAACCAACAAACAACGAATCAACAAACAAATCCACAAAACCAAGCACTCAATCCAAATCAAAACCCTAGATCCCGCAAATTTGGGGAAAGATCGATGCAAATCCGTCAAAATCGAACAGACCGAGAAATGGATTGGAAATTATACCTCGTCTTTGAGCATGTGAAGGAGGGTGGTTTTGCCGGCGTTATCGAGGCCTAGAAACAAGATCTTGGCCTCCTTCTGCCACAAACCGAGCGACGCCAGCACGCCGTAGAACCAATCGACGAGGAACATGATGGGTGCTTTAAGATGCGAGTTATGAGATTCGGCGATTGGGTTCTTGATATGAATATTCAGATCGCGGGAGTTGGCGGAGAGAGAAGTGAAACCCTAGAGAGAGAAAGGACGAGAAATAATTGAAGAGGGCGTTTGAGGAGCTGGATTGTTACGATGGTACGCGTCAGAGGATCTCTCTGTAATCTACACATCATAAAATAAAATTTATGGTACTTGAAATAACGTGGGTTGAATATGTTTTCCACATTCATCGTCTATCTAATCTAATATTGTAATGGGAGAAGACATTATTGTCATTTATCAATTTATCAATCTATCAATCAATGAGTGTGATGCACGTACATATAAATATAACAATAAATTGCTGACGGTCGAGATCCTCAACAAACACAATATTGCTTGGGGGCAACTCTGCCCCTTGTGCTCAGAGTTTTCTGAAGATATAGACCACCTTTTTGTGAGATGCTCTTTCATCTCCCCGCTTTGACAGTTGGTCTCTCTTGCGTGGGAAAATCTGGCATTACCTTTTACCCTTGAAGCTGTTTGGAGTGTCCCTTCTCCTCCCCCTAGATTTCGCAAATGTTGGCAGCACTCGGTTCACATCATTATTTGGCTCGTTTGGACGGAGAGGAACCGTAGACTATTTTCTCATCGAGCTTCCTCTATCGTCCACTTGATTGATGATCTCCTTTTCCTCTTTATGTTTTGGTCCTCCAATGCTCCGGCCAAGGATCGAGAGCTTTTTAACAACACCCGTTTACATGATTCTTATTTGGTTCTTCATAGTCTTAATGCATTTTAATGACCTATTCTCGCCTTATCTCTTTATGTTCTATTTTTTCACTTTATGTGGCTTATCTTCTTTTTCACTGTTTGATTGCTTTTATGTTTTGTACCTCGCTGTAACTCTTTATGTTCTCCTTATCGCAGGATGGTTAACTTTGTCTTTTCTACCTTGGCCTGGGCCCTATAGGCCGTTTTGGTTGGCTGGTGGCTCTGGCCCGGTCCTACTGGGCTGCTCTGGTTAGTTACTGGCTGCATTTTTGATGCTCGTTGGCCTTTTGTTGCCCTAGTGGCCTGGATACTCTGGATTTTTGGTGGTTCTTTTGGTGAGGGCTTAATCCCTTTAGCCCTCATGCTTTCTGCTTTCTTTCGTTGTTGTTTATGCGCTCTGTTGTTATTATTTCCTTGTAGTTTCTGTGTCTAACTTTGTTATCCTTACTGCTGTTCTAGATGTGTCTTCGGGTTGTTCTGTTCTTTGTTCTTTCTTATCTTTGCTGAGGTGCTGCGTTGCTACTGCTCCGGTGGTAGCTCTGTGATTGTGTTATGGATGTCTCTGTTTTGTGTTTATGTGGTTGTTTGTTGTGGTTTTTGTGGGGGCTGGGACCTTGCTGGCGCTCGGGTTCGACAGCTTTGTTTTCTGTTGTTGTGCTGCAGTCGGATTATTATTAATCTTTGTTTATGCTTATTGTTTCTTCATTGTTCTTCGTAATCCTGCGGTAGGATTTTTTGTTGCGAGGTTATTTTGGGTGTTCTTCTTGTCGCCCTTGGAGGCTGTTCTTTTTGTTGCTTTCTTCCAGTTGTAGCTTTGCTGGTGGTTTGTGTAGATCGCGTTTCTTGTGTTCGGGGCTGCTCGGGTCGTCTTCTTTTTTGGTGTTTCTTGCGGTGTAGACGCGCAGTTGGCATCCCTGGTGTTCCTCTCGAGGGGGTTGCTGTTTGCGTCTGCTTCTTCATCTGCGTTCGGGGGGGCTGCCGCGAGCTTCTGTAGATTATTTAGCTTGTTTATTTAGTCTGTATCCGTTTGTTTCTTGTTTTACAGCTTGTAAAACCCTCTGTTGTACATTTTACTCGTTATTAATATATTTTTGCTGTGGCTGGAGTCTTTCGACTCTATCCGTTCACATCAAAAAAAAAAAAAAAAACAAATATGAATTAGGTTTCATGTTCAAGTCCTCACAACATCAGAGTTTTTATTTTTTATAAAAATTATCAAGGTTGTAAACGGCGTTAGGCGGTGGCGGTTCGGTCAAGGGGCGCCTAGCGCCTAGAATGCCTAGGCGGTTGAATTTATTTTGCCGATTTAATTAATTTCAGCCCTATTCTTCAATCGGAAATATAATTGTGCAATCTAATTGCAAATATTCATCATGTTCTTGTGTAATGAGTAATTAAAGGGTGTTTATGTATAAAAAAAACTTTCTCGTGCAATTAATGTGTAATATGTGCAATTAAAAAAAACAATTGTCCAATTGTATTATGTGTAATATGCTAGTAGATGTAATATGCGTAACATGTGCTATTTTAATATGTGTAATAGGTGTAATATGTACAATCCATCACCAATAATACTAAAAAAAGTAAAAACAATTCCACTACTATTTAAGATCCATACATAGTATATAACAGATTAATAGATTAATAGTAGTTCTCTTTTTTTTGTGTTATTTTATAGTATTTAAAATTTTAAAAAATAAAAAAAAACGCCCGGGCAATGGACATCAGGCGTCCGCCTGATCGGCGCCACGGACGTATACTCAACAAGACGGTCATCTAATCGCCTCTAACCGCCTAGACCACCGCCTCATGCAAAGGTGGTTCGTTCTCATCCATCTGAGCGCCTAGGGCGCCGCCTAGGCATCCGAGGCGGGCGCCATTTAGAACACTGAAAATTATTAAGACATGTATTGTCCACGCATAAAAGAAGTTTTAGGTTCGAGGCCAGACTAAGTTAAAATTTTTATTTTAAAGTATATATATTTATTAAGATGTGCATATAAAATAAAAGTTAGTTACCATTCATATACTCACCTGTTGTTAGTTACCATAATACCCTCAAAGCTCAAATTTATTTACGACATAATTATCTACAAAGTGTTACTCATATAAAATAAAAGTTTATGTCACTAGGAGTAATTTGTAAAGAGTATGTAATGAGTAAATAGATGTCTCAAGTTCGATGCCAGATTATGTCTTATTATTTACTACATAACTTTTTAAAATTAGAGTGTGCATCGCACGTGTAGATTACTAGTATAATAAAACACAAAGAAAGCTATCAAGTGCCTCTCCTTCAATCCCCCAAAATCAAAGGCCCAAATCTAACATCACAAAACACATCCCCCCCCCCCCTCCCCCACCCGCCAACCCCCCCCCCCCCCCCCCCCCCCCCCCCCCCCGCCAAAAAAAAAAAAAAAAAAAAAAAAACTCCTTTATTTATTTAATTATCTCTCTCGCTCACTCGCTCGCTCTCTCTCTCTCTCATACAATATATATGCTTATGGAATATGGACTTTTATACCCCAATTTATAATTATTTTTCAACATATACTATTGAAAACATGGACTTTTAATTATTGTCATACTATTCAAACTTGAGCTACATAATTGTTGATTTACTGTTTACAAGGTTTTTCATATGCTGTGTTGTTCTGAAGACGTGCCGTAGACACGTGCCCACGGACAAATCTAGTATACTTACAAAATGGAAGATTTTGAGCATAGAAGAGTTAAAACAACCTGATACATTAGCAAAATATGTTCAAACATTGTGATTTTACGTACACATATTTTTTACGTGTAAATCACATTGAATGGTGTGGATCGTGAGTGATTGTCACTCTAGGTTCCTTATTCTCTTTTAAAAATCATCAAAATCTATATGTTATACAAATTTTTTTTTTGAAGGCTTCCTTTGACAGTACTTTTGTAGGGTGTTTTGCATTTGAAAGTTTTTGACTCAAAATAAGGTTTGGTGAACTTAATTAAAAGTGTATTTAATATATATATAAAAAAATTGCTTAAACTACTATTTTAAACATTTTTCTAAAGCATCTAAATGGTGTGTTTAGCTTTTTGAAAATTGTTTTTACTTATCAGGAAAATTTTGAAGTTAAATATAATTATTTATAACAGTACTTTTGACACAAACAATTTTCAGCGAAGTACTTTCTCTTTCACAGCAATACCAACTAGAGCATTGTTTCTCTTTCACAGCAATACCAACTAGAGCATCGTTATCATTCTCAATTATAAAGTTTGTATTTTATTTCAGTTTTGGGTAATAATATATGTGCAAGCTACGCATTATTATCATTCCAAACAAAAGAACAAAGGAAAAAAGTCAAAGTAGTGTTATAATTAGGGGCCGTTTGAATTGACGTTAAAATTGATTTTGGTGGCGTCCGGGTGAAGCTATGCAGGCTGTCGTTCGAGGTATCTCGTTTTGTTTGCCACGATTTCTCCTCAGCCGGATGTGTTCCTTGATTCCTTGGGAGTGCTCCCTGTTCCATTCCAGGTGATACTTTGCTCAGGATGGAGTGGACTCGGAGTCGAGTGATGCCCTTTGGATCTGATTACTTTGCTGTTGTTGATGTTTCGATCCCTAGGGATTTTGTAATCTTGCTTATTATTGTATTCTTTTTTTTTATTTGCTCCATTTTACGGCTTGTAAAATTTATTTGTTTATTATCATTAATAAAATTTTTGTCTGCTGGCTGTGGTCGTAAGACCCTATCTGATTCATCAAAAAAGAATTGACGTGAAAATTGAAATACTTAGAAAAACAAATTTTATGGGAAAATGTATATTAACTAAAAAAAAATTGGTTGCTCGTACTAAAAAAAATATTTATGGTTAAAATTTTTGTTTCGATGAAAGAAAAAAATGTTGAAAAAAGAAAAGAGAATATAAGATAAACACAAAAAACAAAACAAAAAAAAACTGTGTTTTTCACCATATTCTACACTTTTTAAAGAGACAAAAAGGACACGCCGCGTATGGTGAAAAAGTTTTTCACTAATTTTTATCTTTAGGGAGGCATATGTTTGCTAGTACCTAAAATTAGCAATCATATTTTAAGGAGTGAAAAAAAGTATTTTTCATTAT
Source organism: Hemerocallis citrina (assembly GCA_017893485.1). NCBI lineage: Eukaryota > Viridiplantae > Streptophyta > Magnoliopsida > Asparagales > Asphodelaceae > Hemerocallis > Hemerocallis citrina. Next base: position 73,800,269 of record CM030362.1, on the reverse strand, counting down.
TTTGTTTTTCATTGGTTGTTTTTTTTTTGGGATAAAAGATGACCGTAGTCATCGTTTCATTAATGATTATTAAGGAAACAAAGTATTACAACATCTACTAAACAACAACAAAATAACAACAGGACCGAACGACAAACGACTGAAAAGAAACTAACAACAGACGAACCAACTACAGAGCCTCCTCAACAACCTACCTTACAGAAGTACAAACAAAATAGATAACCTTCCCACTTTGGACAACCTGAAAACAGAGCTGGACTCGAGAGTGAAGATTCTCCAAAAGACAATGTAACCGGGGAACCCGTAGCGTACAAGCTATGGTTCCTACTCTCCTCTGTCCTCCCTGTCTATACCCCCTCGCTGGTCTTTATCTTCTTGGCCGCCTCCTCGGCTCCTGCTCAATCATGAATCAGAAGAAAAATCTTATGCATTAAGTTAGGAAATCTAGAAAAACTGTTACGGAAAATAAAATCATTTCGATCTAGCCACAGGTTCCACATTGATGATGCTATTACTATATCCCAAACTATTTCATCCTCTGTTCTAATATGTACATCTCTAAAAGAACCCCATATGTCAGATGTTGAGTTCGGTATCAAGTTACACCCAAAACCCCTACAGACTACCTCCCAAGTAAGACGAGCTTTAGGGCATTGAAAGAAGATGTGATTAACATCCTCTTCCGCACTTTGACAAACCGCACATGTCACGTCGATTTGCATGTTTCTCTTCACTTTGGAGAGAATCGCGTCATTGTGAGCAAGCCAGCAGAATACTTTAACTCTGAATGGTGCCTTAGCTCCTCATATAACGGCTTGTTCTTTACATCTCAACCCTCCGTCGTTGATCCATTTATACATAGATGAAATCGAGAACACCTTGGATGCGTCCCTATCCCACCATCTATCGTCGTCCTGGCTCTGTGATTGACTCCCTACATCTAGGATCAATCTGTTCAGATCTTCGAATTGAGCTATACCCTCCGTGGTGATGTTATTAGTACTATGAACGTGAGTTTGACGTTTTTCCGAACGTCTGCCACTGATAGGTCCAAGTTCGGCGTAGCCTCTGCTGCTAGAGGGAATTGATTTCGGAGAGTGGTTCTTCCACACCATTTATCCTTCCAAAACCTGGTGCTCTTTCCTTGACCAACACTGCATCTAGTGTTTGTATGGAATATCTCTCCTTGTTTTACAATACCTTTCCACAGGAAAGATATTTTGTCTGATGAGCTTCTACCTCCAAATCTAAATTTTTTTCTCTTCCGGTACAGATCGAAAGAATGACTCCACCATCCCTTATGCTTAATAGTAATCTTCCACCACCACTTGCTGAGTAGTGATTCATAATACCTAGCCCGCTGTATTCCTTTCTCTTACAGACTCTTCCCCATCTCACCAAGTGGAAACCTTTGTTGCCTTCGTCCTCTCCTTTTCATAAGAATCTTCTTCGTAGTTTGTCGATGTTGTTGACAACCCACTTAGGCAATTCGTAAATGGACATCAGATATAGTGGGATCGCACTAAATAGTGAGTTTAGTAATATGATCCTTCCTCCGAGAGAGAGGAAACGGCTCTGCCAGCCTATTAGTTTCTTAGCAATATTTTCGATGAGGAAGCTCCAATCCTCCTTCAACAGTCCTCCGGGCCTAATAGGTGTCCCCAAGTATTTAATTGGGAATTCGCTTATCTTGCAATCTAGAATCTCCGTAATCGCCTCGGGTGCCATGGACATATGATCGGAGATAGGGACGATGCTTGTCTTGTTGAAGTTAATCTTCAGGCCAGACCATCCTTGGAAGCATAAGAGAACAGCTTTCATGGCCACCACTTCTTCTACAGTGGCTCTTCCGAAAAGAAGTGTGTCATCCGCGTATTGTAAGATCGTCATTGACTGTGAAATTCTCTTTTTCTGGATCCCTTTTATTATGTTCTGCTCTTGGGCCCTTCTCAACATTTTTGCCAACCCATCCGCCACTATAGCAAATAGTAGGGAGGACAGTGGATCCCCTTGTCGCAGTCCTCTTTTGCATCTAATTTCTTTCCCATGCCATCCATTGACTTGGATGGACAATTTTCCTCCCCATATGCACATTTTCATCCATGACCTCCATTTGGTGCCAAAGCCCTTAAGGATGAGGGCTTCGTCCAGACAGTCCCACTGTATTGTATCGTAAGCCTTCTTGAAGTCTAGCTTTAGGAGAAAACCGTCCGATTTTGCTCTGTTGCCTCTGAATACAATCTCATGTGCCGAAGCTATGCTATCCATGATGTCCCTACCCTTTATGAAACCACATTGTGAGGGAGATATCATGTCTTGTAGATGAGGAGCTAGTCTTAGCGCTAAGACTTTCGTGATAATTTTGAAAGATCCATTAAGCAGGCTGATTGGTCTGAGATCTTCGAACGAGATAACCTCGCTTTTCTTGGGCACCAGTACAACTGTAGCGTAGTTTATCCTAGTCAAGTCTGCAACTCCCTCGTGCAATTTGTGGAAAATTTTCATTAGATCATCCTTGATTATTTGCCAGTAAATTCTATAGAAAAAGATAGGTAGTCCGTCCGGACCTGGAGCCTTGTCCTGCCCTAACATCTTAATAGCGTCGAAGTAGCAAGTAAAACATTGAAATGTTGAAATCATATTTTGTTCTTTTTTTTGTTGGTTTGACATGAAATTTAGAAGAAGAAAAAATAAAGAGATATAAGCTTTCCAAGCCAATTAAGCACATTTTATGAAGAACTGGTTTTTGGGTTTTTTTTAATGAGTTGTCAAAACTATAACAAACTCCCAATCCTCTCAATAGACAACATATTTTGAAATATGGAAAATAGTGAAATTAAAAATGCTGATGTGCCATGCTAGGAAAAACAAATCCATGGTCTTTTCTATCAAACATACTCCCCATTTATCCAAACACAAAAAACACTCATTTTCCACAATTTTTCTACATTCAACATCAATCCAAACAGCCCCTTAGGGGATGTTTGTTGAATTGATGTAGAAATCGGATTACTAAATTTTTTAAAAAAATTCTTTCATTAAGGGGTTGTTTGTGTTAAGAGAGTAAAATTATAGAAACCCAGAAATCCGACACGTTTAGATAATAATTTATGTTAATTTTTGAACTTGAAAATACGTATAAAAATGTAAAAAAATCAATTTCTTTTGTTTGGATGTCATTTTTTAACTGAGAATAAACACACACCAGAGCAAGAAACAGAAAAGGGAAAAGAAAACAATCCTAAATTAGCAAATAGTATTAGATGGTTGGAAAAAAAACAAAAATTGTGAAAAAAACAAAAAAAGGGGAAATAAAAGACTTCTCTGTGATTGAGTTACTGCATGTGGTAAAGTTGACATAAATTAGAGTCGGATTCTTATTCGGTAAAAATGCAAAGAGTGAAAAGTGCTGATTTTTGTTCAATATTGAGCAAGCACTGCATCAACAGCCAGAACAACTTCAGCTGCATTTATTTAGGTTTGTAAATAGACAGGCCAAAGAGAAAAAACTGTAAACATCATTTGCTAAATATAAATATCTTTTAAAAGATACATAATGTTTCGCTCTTTACGAGCCAACTCATCCAAGAAAAGATCAAGTAAAACAGTGAATATAATCAGCAAAGTCTATTATATTTCGAGAGAGCACCGGCAGAGGAAACCTTTTTTAGAATCCAATTTTATAAATATGAAAAATTCCAACAGCAATTGCGAAGAACTAAAATACAGAAAATAAAAACAGTAAACGAAAGACTTTGCACAGAGTCGAGATTGAGAATCTCTCTCCTTAAAGCAGAATTCGCCCCGTAGTTTGACGGTGGCTGGCGAATTGCTTTCCAGGATACAACTGTACCTTCTCTGAAGAGCAGCACCCTTGCTTCAGAGATTCAGCGAACTGCTCTCTGTAATGTACTCTCAGTTGACACAAAGGAGAATAAGAAGAAGAAGAATAAATTTTTTTTTTTGACTGTGTAAAGGACTCTGTCTAGATTCAGTAGTCTTTTATAAAAGAAAATGGAGACTGGAGACTCTTCAGAGGCCCATTACTCTGTAACAACAGAGTAATGGAGACTTTTCAGATTCATAACTGGTGAGCCATTACTCTGCTGTTACAGAGTAATGGTACCAGTTATCGAATCTGAAAAGCCTAATCAGTTCAGTAGGGGAATAGTTTTTTGTCTGGGCAAAAAAAAAATTTAAGCGAGAGCCAAGCCGGGCCACGCGCTCGCACGCATGTGTGATTGTCATTTTGGCTAAGTCCTCTCTCCACTACACGTTAGTGGTAACCCCCGGGCCACGCCCTTTAGTCCAGTTTTCTAGTATATACACTAGAAAAAATCTTTTCCAATTTCTGATATGGGACTATCCATTTTCTCTAAGTTGCCAAGTTAGTACATTTCAAGTACCCAACTTTGGACCAACATTTCTCATTCATACGGAATTCGTTTTTGGCAAGTGAGTACACCACGGAATAGTACTCGTCAAGAGGATCGCAATCCACTTATTTTCCGGCGCTGCCGGTGGCCGGAGCTTGCCGGAATCCTGCCCGGAAAATTTGCAAAAATTAATTCCAACAATCCCCCACATGAATGGAAATTACCAGACCATGTAATCCAGACACGGCAGAAAAACAAAAAACAAAACAGAAAAACTCTGAGAGTATAATCGGAAAATCACTACATCAGAAATGGTAGTAATTTTTCAACTTTGAACCACCCTTAGTAAGTAGCTATCGGATTCACTCGACCAGGTAGTGATCATGATCTCTTGAACTACCCGGGCTTTGATGTGAACCTAGACAATAACTATCACACAGTTTCATCTCCTCACAAAACTAAGTTCTCTTGTTGTATTCATTTTGGCCTTGAACATCCCTGGTTAATCGTGAGTGAACTTGGAGAATGTAGCCTCTCTTCATTCTTCTAGAAACGGCCTCATTTCACACTCACAAGGTGATTGCCCATAAAGAGTATCCTGCTATACCCACTTTTATTTCAAAGCTATGAGAATCATTAAAAGCCAAGCTTATCCTAACTCTTTGTAGGTAGCACTGTTTTATTATCGTAAGAGTGGGGATGAGATTTTAATCTCTCAGTGCTTCCGTCGATTCAACAAGATTTAGTTGTCCCTTTGAACCTAGATCTTGGAATCTCCAATTCCTAGGTAGGGTTTCCATCAAGTATCCTCTTTCGTCATAGGCTTTAAACCCATTCCTCTTGATGATCTGACAACCTGCTCTCGCGATAGACCTTTGGTAAATGGATCCGCTAGGTTGTCGCCCGATTTTATATATTCTACAGAGATTACTCCATTTGAGAGTAGTTGTCTAATGGTTTTGTGTTGCCTTCTGATATGACGAGACTTACCATTATACATACAACTCAGTGCCCGTGCTATAGCCGATTGGGTGTCACAGTGTACACATAAAGCAGGCACTGGTTTTTCCCACATAGGAATATCCTCTAAAAAGTTTCGAAGCCATTCTGCTTCCTTTTCCGCTTTGTCTAAAACAATAAACTCAGATTCTATGGTGGATCTGGCCAATAGTGTTTGTTTAGAGGATTTTCACGACACAGCTGCACCACCAAGTGTGAAGACATATCCATTTGTGGATTTTGAGTTCTTGGAATCCGATATCCAGTTGGAATCACTGTAGCCCTCTAGTACTGCTGGATATCTGGTGTAATGCAGCGCATAACTCTAAGTATGTCGCAAGTAGTTCAATACTCTAGTTATTCCTTTCCAGTGACTTCGTCCTGGATTACTCGTGTATCGGCTCAGTACATTTACCGAATGTGCTAGGTCCGGTCTTGTACAATTTGTTAGGTACATCAGACTACCGATTACACGTGTATATTCCAGTTGTGATATGCTTTTGCCTGTGTTTTTGAACAAGTGAAGACTGGGATCGACGGGACTTTTTGCTGTCCTATTGGAGTAATAATTCTTGAATCTTTCAAATACTTTCTCAGCATAATGAGCTTGAGACAAAGTAATTCCCTCAGATGTCCTGGAAACTTTGATTCTTAGTATGACATCTGCAACTCCCAAATCTTTCATGTTAAACTTGCCACTAAGCATGCTCTTAGTTTGTTTGATAATGTCGTTATTGCTTCCAATAATGAACATGTCGTCTACGTATAGACAGACGAGAATATACCCATTTGGAGTATCTTTGATGTAGATACACTTATTGCATTCATTTATTTTGAAACCATTTGACATCATAACATTGTCGGATTTTGCATGCCACTACTTTGGACCTTGTTTCAGGCCGAACAGAGATTTTACAAGCCTGTACACCTTGTTTTCCTGTCCAGGAACTACGTAACCCTCAGATTATTTCATGTATATTTCTTCTTCTAAGTCTCCATTTAGAAATGCAGTTTTAACATCCATTTGATGTATTTCCAGGTTACGTAAAGCTGCAATAGCTATCAACATTCTTATGGATGTTATTCTTGTAACTGGAGAATATGTATCAAAGAAATCTAGGCCTTCCTTTTGCCTAAATCTTTGTACTACAAGTCTTGCCTTATGCTTCTCTATTGAACCATCTGGTTTCAATTTTTGTTTGAAAATCCATTTGCATCATAGAGCTTTACATCCAGAAAGCAAGTCGACTAACTCCCATGTATGATTTTGCATAATGGAATCAATTTCACTTTTGATTGCTTCCTTCCATATAGGAGCATCAGGCATAGACATGGCTTCCTTGAAAGTTCTGGGCTCACTCTCTAACAGAAAGGCCGTCACAAAGTCAGGACCAAATGATTTTGATGTTCTAGCCCGTTTACTTCGTCTAGGCTCATCAGTATCATGTTCTGGTTCATCGACTGAAGTGCTTGCATTTCCTTGTTCACGTGTACGTTTTGGGTACATAGTATCCCTGCACGGAAACACGTGTTCAAGGAAGGAAGCATTCCTTGATTCCATTATTGTATTCACATGGATATCCGGTATATCTGATTTGTATACCAAGAACCGATATGCACTATTGTTGTGTGCATAGCCTATGAATATGCAATCAATCGTCTTAGGTCCGATGGTGACCTGTTTTAGGTTAGGTACTGCCACTTTTGCTAGACACCCCCACACTTTGAGGTATTTATATGAAGGTAAGTTACCTTTCCACACTTCGTATGGTGTCTTGCCGATTTTCTTGTGAGGTATTTTATTGAGAATGTAGTTGGCAGTCAGCAATGTTTCCCCCCACATGTTTTGGAGTAAGCCAGAATTCAACAACAAGGCATTCATCATCTCCTTTAGAGTTCGGTTCTTGCGCTCGGCAATACCGTTTGATTCGAGTGAGTAAGGAGCAGTTGTCTGATGAACTATTCCATGTTCTGAGAAGAACATGTTAAATGGTACATCATATTCTCCTCCTCTATCACTTCTAACGATTTTAATCGTTTTGCCATGTTGATTCTCAACCTCAAGTTTAAATTCTTTGAATTTATCCAAAGCCTCATTTTTGCAATGTAACAAATATACATAACAGAATTTTGTGCAATCGTCTATGAATATCACAAAGTACTTTTTGCCACCTCTGGTCTGCACATATTTTAAATCACACAGATCCGTGTGAATTAGACCTAGAGTTTCTGTGTTTCTTTCTACAGAACGTGATGGAGTTTTAGTGAGTTTGGTCTTCGTGCAAACTTCACATTTTTCGGAGTTATCTATCTTTAAATTTTGGTAGCAGATTCATGTTAATTAATCTACGCATAGAATTGACATTAACATGGCCTAGTCTTTTATGCCAAACAGAGGAAGACTCAACAACATAGGCAATAGGAGTTATTTCATTAACATTGGGAACAGCAGGAACAATAGTTTTAGGGATGACTGTCATTACATTAAACTTGAACAATCCATCCTTTACATATCATTTACCCAAGTATACCCCATTCTTAGACAATACACAATTATCAAAAATAAGAACAACCTTAAACCCATTCTTGCTTAGCAAAGAACCTGATATCAAGTTCTTTCTAATATCTGGAACATGCAGCACATTTGTGAGTGTTAGTTCTTTGCCTGAAGTCATTTTCAACACTATCTTCCCTGAACCTTCAATTTTGGAGGTGGAAGAGTTTTCCACGAACAACTGTTCATCTTTGTTGCACTTCTGGTATGAAGTGAACATTTCCTTGTCCGAGCAGATATGCTTGGTGGCCCCAGTATTGTACCACCATTCAAGAGGATTGCTCCCCACAGGATTTACCTCTGATACTACAATACATAGGTCCAGGTCAGAGAGACTAGTGGACAAGTTCTCAGCTATGTGTGCGTGGAATTTTTCATTCCCTTTTGCATGCCCTGTTCCTGAACGATTATTATCCTTGCTGCGGCACTCAGAAATTTTGTGTCCCAGTTTACCACACTTGTGGCATTTCCCAGCAAACCTCTTTGCAAGAGGTTTTTTGTTTGAGGCCTGTGCCAGAAACTTTCTCTTCTTGCCCTTCTGTTCGTGCTCCACTACGTTGGCCTTTTCTATGGACTGATTTCCATAGGACCTGTCATTCTTGCGATTCTCCTCTTCGATCCGCAACCTGACAATTAGGTCTTCAAGAGACATCTCCTTTCGCTTGTGTTTGAGGTAGTTCTTGAAGTCTTTCCATCTGGGTGGAAGTTTTTCGATGAATGCTGCAACCTAGAATGGTTCACACAGCGTCATGTTCTCTACAGCAATGTCGTGCATTATAACCTACAGTTCTTGGACTTGACTCACAACAGTTTTAGAGTCAATCATCTTGTAGTCCAGGAATTTGCCGACTACAAACTTCTTAGATCCGGCGTCTTCTGTTTTGTACTTCTTTTCCAAGGACCCCTACAGGAGTTTGGACGTCTTGAAGACACAGTAGACGTTGTACAGGAGGTCTACCAAGCCATTCAGGATGTAGTTCCTGCAGAGGTAGTCATCCTGAGTCCACGCATCAACTGCAGCAACAGAGTGTGCATCCATTGGCGCCAGCATCGGGGTAGATTATGTGAGAAATCTGTATAGCTTCAAGGTGGTCAGGTAGAACTGCATCTTTCCTTGCCACTTCTTGAATCCAGTTCCATTGAACTTCTTCGGTTTTTCTCCCAAGGTTATGTGCGTGGACAGAACGACCGAATGTGCCGCAACCGATTGTGCAGTCACATTTTGGGTCACCGGTGTTTCAGTACTGATAAGCCCACTGGCAATATCACTTTGTGTGTTCTCCATGTTCTTATCTGAAATAGTTTGAAACAGAACTTGTTAGTTGTTTTTTCCGAATCGATAACAGCACTTGTAAATGAAACTTCACAAAACTGTTAGAATCAGTGAGGAAAAAATTCTGCTTTAAGATTGTTAGAACCCAATTTTATAAATATGAAAAATCCCAACAGCAATTGCGAAAAACTAAAATACAGGAAATAAAAACAGTAAACGAAAGACTTTGCACAGAGTCGAGATTGAGAATCACTCTTGCTTCAGAGAAGGTACAGTTCGCCCCGTAGTGTAATGGTGGCTGGCGAATTGCTTCCCAGGATACAACTGTACCTTCTCTGAAGAGCAGCACCCTTGCTTCAGAGATTCAGCGAACTGCTGTCTGTGATGTACTCTCAGTTGACACAGAGGAGAAGAAGAAGAAGAAGAAGAAGAAGAAGAAGAAGAATAAAACTTTTTTTGACTGTGTAAAGGACTCTGTCTGGATTCAGTAGTCTTTTAAAATGGAGACTGGAGACTCTTCAGAGTAGAGGCCCATTACTCTGTAACAGCAGAGTAAGGGAGACTCTTCAGATTCATAACTGGTGAGCCATTACCCTGCTGTTATAGAGTAATGGTATCAGTTACCGAATCTGAAAAGCCTTATCAGTTCAGTAGGGGAATAGTTTTTTGTCTGGGCAAAAAAAATTAAGCCAGAGCCAAGTCGGAGCCGGGCCACGCGCGCGCGTGTGTGATTGTCATTTTGGCTAAGTGCTCTCTCCACTACACGTTAGTGGTAACCCCCGGGCCACGCCCTTTAGTCCAGTTTTCTGGTATATATACTAGAAAAAATCTTTCCCAATTTTCGATATGGGACTATCCATTTTCTCCAAGTTGCCAAGTTAGTAGTACATTTCAAGTACCCAACTTTGGACCAACATTTCTCATTCATACAGAATTCGTTTTTGGCAAGTGAGTACACCACGGAATAGTACTCGTTGAGAGGATCGCAATCCACTTATTTTCCGGCATCACCGGTGGCCGGAGCTTGCCGGAATTTGGCCCGGAAAATTTGCAAAAATTAATTCCAACAACCTTTTGTTATTTCTAGCCTTAAATTGTACTTGTCTACATTAAGAGGAGAACACAACCGAGGATTTAAACGGCAACGAGTTACTGAAAACAACTGCACAATTCTGCCCCTAAGATATCTATGAAACTTAATGATTCCTAGGAAACAATCATTACATTTTTAAGGGAAATGGCAAGCGCAAACCAAAACAGAACGCTGGTAAAGCTGTTTTCTCCTCTAAAAATCCAACAAAGAAAACAAAAATCTGCTCTAGCCTGACCAAATTAGCTCTCTATCCACTTCTGCTAAACTAAGAGAGACACCGCTAATTGTGTATCCACTTTATAGTTCATCCTGCAAGAAGATGCGAAGAAAACAAGAGTAAGGAAGAATATAAGGAAAAAATTGTTAAAATGCAGGGATGAGAAAAATAATAAATACATGTCTATCCACCACATCGTCTTCCTTCTCATCAGAGTCTGATTCTGCACCATCATCAGCAGCGTCATCCTCATCGCCCCGGTCCTGTCAAAGTAGAAAGATAAATTATGTAAAAGATTCAAAGATAAGAGAAAAGTAGTGATCATGCAAAACTTATAAAAGCGAGAAGCATACTTCGTCGTCTGAATCGTCATCCTTATCCTTCTGCAAGGAAATAAAAAGGGAGAGTTTACACTCAGCGCACTTGAGAGGATAAAATTCTACGCATATAGTTAGACATAAATTAATGCTAAACACATAATGTTATAGATTTTCAATTAGTTCAGCACATGGGAAACAGAGGCAAACTTCTCACAGGACCAATGACCAAACAAATTGTTGGTGGATGAAGGTGCATAGCAGATATTGGCCCGTCCCACCTATGGAACTATATTTTTCCTGAATGGAGATGATATGCAAATAAAATTTGTCCATTAATTATTAAAACAGTAGGCAATCCAACCTCTGAAAAATCTTCAGAACTGATGTTAAATGTAACATTTCAAGTCTACTTTAGGAACGATTTGCCCATTTGAACATGTAACTAAGATAAATTTTATTTTTTCCTTTAGTAAGTACGTAGGTAAGATAAATGAAAACCAAGGTGGAGTACTTGAAATAACCCTAAACTCTAGAGAATGCAAAATAATCAATATGATTCAAATTGACTGGACGCTAAAGAAGGACAGCGGTTTACATGACAGTGCCACGTAATATGCTATCCACCTTTTGACTTGACCACTACAATGTTGCTGCAAAATCTACCATCTCTTTAGAAACTATATAAGTCAGCCCAAGCATAAATCATATTTCACTTTTGCACATACATTAGGAACAAAATTATGGACTGTTTTATTGAGTAAATTTAAGATTAATATCCAATAACCACCTTTGTACTTACATACAATTTTTTCATCTAAATATGTATCGTTTTGTTGCGTTTGTAATCCGCATCAGTCTTGCATTTTTTTTTTTTTTTTTTTGATTTAACTGGGTATCCATCCCCCCTCTATGGTTCAGACTACTCCCAGTCCCGTGAGCTAGGTTTTGCGAAGGCTCTTTGCCAACGGCCACTGGCCATCATGCATCAGTCTTGCATTGCACAAGACTACCCTAAAGTTCAACAAAAAAAAGTAAAAAACTACCCTAAATTTGTTTTTATAGTATAGAAAAGGGAGCCGAGGTGATTTCCTACTACAGAGTATTTATAACTACAAGTTGGAGATTTTTTCAGTTTCTTCTTTATACAAAAGACTCAACGATGGAGGAGTAAGAAGTGAGGTTGCAGAGGTAATCTAGCATATGAAAACTCCTACTAAAGTTAAAGTCTTTCTTTGGCTGGTTGCCAACGACGCTATCCTATCGAAAGTAAATTTGTCGAAACGAGGTATGGCGGTTAACATTGTTTGCGCTAGATGTCAAACGCAGGACGAGGACACTAATCACATTCTCTTCAATTGTCCGCGAGCGAGAACGGTATGGGGGATAGGTCCTCGATTCGGGGTTTTAGAGTTCCCGGTTTCGAGTTCGAAGGTTTGGGCAATAGGAAGAACTAACAGAATTAGGAAGGAGGAGAGAACTAGTTGGGACTTAGTTATAGCTGTAGAGAAACTCCGATAGTGCTTAGCACTAGCCCAAGACCGTAATACCCGAGAAACCCGAGTGAAACAAAGAGAAGAAACCCTCTAAGTATGAAGAATGATATGGAAGAATACTTAGAAAATACTTGAAAGATTTTTAGAGAGAATTAGAGAACTTATGAAGAACACTCTTTCTTTAACTTGCTTTTTATTTATTTGTTCAACTTATTTACAAATGGGAGAGGAAGGAGCTATTTATAGGCTCCAAGAGTACAAAATATCTTTCTAGAACTCTCTACCATAATATCTAGATTTTATGTCTTACAATTCCTAGAATTTTCTACACAATCTTTAGATAATTATTTTATAGAATTCTCTAGAACATCTAGAGGAGGTGATAATGTTTTATGATGTTTCTAGAGACTCTCTAGAACTTGGGCTTAATTTTGAGTTTGGATTATGAACCCATAATTAATCCTAACTCAAAATCAAGTTTAATTTCAATACTCCCCCTTAAACTTGATTTTGTCAACCATACCGAGCTTCGAGCGAAGTAACTCGAATTTACTTTTTGGTAATGACTTGGTGAAGATATCTGCAACGTTGTCATCGCTTCGAACTTCCAAAGCTTCAATTGTTCCATCAAGCACCTTCTCCCTTATGAAGTGATGCTCTAACTCGATATATTTCGTCCTTGCATGAAACACCGGATTATTAGCCAACTTGATAGCACTTTGATTATCTCCATACTTCTGAGAGAACCACCGAGCAACCAACCTTGCTTTAAATCTATCAATGCTTCCATCCGCTTTTCGCTTAATTCGATACACCCATTTACATGAAACGGGTTGAACATCCTTGGTTTTCGGAACCAAATCCCAAGTTTCATTCTTTATAAGGGCATTCATCTCCTCTTCCATTGCGGTCTCCCACTCTTGAACACCTTTAGCTTCATCATAAGATGATGGCTCTTCTTCATCTAATGGAGCGGCAAAATAACATGAGTAAGTAGTGACAAACCTTTCATCTCTGAACCGGGCAGGCTTAACAATGTTCCTTTTAGGCCTTTGATTAGCCATGGAACCATGATCTTCATCATCATCTTCCTCTTGATTAGTGCTCCCCCTTTCACCTTGCATCTCTTTTTCAAGACTTCTGCTCTCACTTGGCATTTGAGGAACTGGTTCATCAACCTTGAAGGAATCTCCACCTTCTTGTTCGACCAAGACTTGAGGTTGTCCATAATATGAGGAAACTTCGTCAAAGACAACATCACGAGACACGACGTACCTATGTGTCTCAGGATCCATGCACCTCCACCCTTTTCTTTGTTCATCATAACCGACAAATGTGCATTTCTTCGCCTTTGCCTCCAACTTTGTTCTCTGAGAGTCGAACACATGGACGTAGCAGATTGATCCAAATATCCTGAGATGTTTCACCGTTGGCTTCTTCCCATGAACCATCTCATAAGGAGACTTCATGTTATTCGGACTTAGTGGCATTCGATTGATAACATAGGCTGCACATCTCATGCCTTCTGCCCATAAGGCCTTAGGCAAATTCTTGCCATGTAACCAACTTCTACACGTCTCGCTTAGATGTCTGATCTTCCTTTCCGCTACTCCATTTTGTTGAGGTGTATATGGACATGAAAATTCTCTCTTGATACCATGCTTTTTGCAAAAAGAGAGAAACTCCTTTGACATGAACTCCCCTCCATTATCAGTCCTTAGGATCTTGATCTTCTGACCCAACTCTCCTTCCACGGTAACTTTGAATTCTTGAAACTTCAAAAATACTTCTGATTTTTCCTTTACAAAGTATACCCAAGTGTACCGTGAAAAATCATCAACGAACAGCAGCATGTAGCGAAACCCGGAATAGGAGGGTGTTCTTGTTGGACCCATCAAATCGCTATGGATCCTCTCCAACGGAGCGCTGCATCGTGAGGTGGAGTTGTCAAATGGAAGCCTATGTGATTTTCCATATTGACAACCTTCACAAAGTCTTCCTTCATCTTGAATCTTCAACCTTGGGAGCCCATTAACCAAATCCTTGTTTACCATAACTTTGAGTTTAGTCATATTTATATGACCAAGTCTAGCATGCCATATAAAGACATTATCATTGGTGCTCATCTTCTCAACATATGAGTTGGAGGCCGATAAAACATATAGATCTTTAACTCGTGCTCCGGTGTGAACAACGTCCGCTTTTAACTCCTTGATATTCTTCAAAAACTTAACGTCTCTTGGGCCAAATAAAACGTAGTTACCTTGGTCCACCGCATTCACCACAGAGAGAAGATTCTTCCGTACTCCAGGGACATGGTATACGTTCTTGAGAGTGATTGGGCTTCCATCATCTCCTTTGATGACAACAGTCCCTTCTTTCTCAACATGGTGGATTGAGTTATCTGCGGTAATGATGGCTTCTTTTCTGTCATGGCGCTGAAGACTGGAAAATAACTTCTCGTCTCCGGTAATATGATGGCTACAACCATAATCTACAATCCAATCATTTTCTAGATTTTTGGTTGTAGTGGTACCTGAAGATGCAGCCTCCACCGTGAAACATTTCTCCCATTCTTCGTCTTCAGTATGATCTTTAGATTCCGCCATATTTGATTCCTTCAACTTAACTCGGCAATCCTTTTTGAAGTGCCCAAGTTTCCCACACCGGTAGCACTTGAATCGCTTCTTGTCTCCCATAGAAGATCTTTCTCGTCCATCATTATTTTTTGTATCACTATCCTTGAACTTGGCTCTAAAACTTTGATGCCTCCGAGCTACAAATGCGCTCCCCGAGTCATCATTGACTTTAACTCCCGCCATTTGCATGACTAGTGATTCTTGCGAAGCTAGTAGATTTTCGAACTCCTCCAAGGAAGGTTGTGTAGCCCATCCTTGAACTGAAGTAACAAACGGTGTATATTCGGGTCGTAAACCACGAATAATAGACCGCTTCATCCGAGCTTCTGAAATCGACTCATCCGGATTAAGAGTATTAATCTCTGAGCAAAGATTTTTTACCTTGATAAAGAACTCTGAGATTGAAGACTCCCCCTGCTTCGCATTCGCCAACTCGTTCTCTAATAGTTGTAACCGAGCCTCATTCTTCTTGTTGAACAATTGATCTAGCGCCTTCCATATGGAACTTGCGGATGTGCACCTTGAGACATGCTCAAATACTCCCGAGGATATTGACCTCTTCAAAGCAAACTCCGCCTTGGCATTCTTCCGTGTCCACTCCTTTGTCGCTTCCGCTGTTGCAGCATCTCCCCTTGGTGATGTTGTGCTACTACCGCCGACGACATCCCATAAGTCCTCACTAACCAAGTATGACTCCATACATGACTTCCATAACCGGTAGTTAGATTGGTTTAAGATCTCCATTCCCAATCCAACGACACGACCCATTGATTCCATACTTAGAATAAACTGAGCTCTCTTAAACCCCGATCTTGATGAGCACAAGATTAGAATGGCTCTGATACCATGTAGAGAAACTCCGATAGTGCTTAGCACTAGCCCAAGACCGTAATACCCGAGAAACCCGAGTGAAACAAAGAGAAGAAACCCTCTAAGTATGAAGAATGATATGGAAGAATACTTAGAAAATACTTGAAAGATTTTTAGAGAGAATTAGAGAACTTATGAAGAACACTCTTTCTTTAACTTGCTTTTTATTTATTTGTTCAACTTATTTACAAATGGGAGAGGAAGGAGCTATTTATAGGCTCCAAGAGTACAAAATATCTTTCTAGAACTCTCTACCATAATATCTAGATTTTATGTCTTACAATTCCTAGAATTTTCTACACAATCTTTAGATAATTATTTTATAGAATTCTCTAGAACATCTAGAGGAGGTGATAATGTTTTATGATGTTTCTAGAGACTCTCTAGAACTTGGGCTTAATTTTGAGTTTGGATTATGAACCCATAATTAATCCTAACTCAAAATCAAGTTTAATTTCAATAATAGCCTCTACGATGTGGAACCTATGGCTGGACAGAAACGCTTTGTGCTTTCGTACTATTAATAAAAAAGTCTCAATTTTGATACACAAAATTTATCTTCTCTTTTATGATTGGACAGAGATTCTTGGCTCCAACAAAAGGCTATATTGGAAGAAGAGGAGTAGCGGATATACATTTTGGTGGCGGTTTGGAATATGTTCTATTTTGGAGAACTCGGCTTTATGTTCGATTATTGTATTAGTGGTTGTTAGTTGGCTATGACCAGACCATTCTGGCATTAGCCTTCGTTTTGGGAGTTTTTACTTTTGGTTGTTTGATGTGCCGTCGGGCTATAGTTGTAATATTTTGAGCCAGTTTCGTTAATCACTATTAATGAAACGATGATTGTAGTCATCTTTTAACACAAAAAAAACTACAAGTTGGAGCTCCCTGTTGATGATCCTTCCCATTCACTTCGATATCTATGTCGGAATATGTATGACTATAAAATGTCAAGTGATTTGGAGATTGTTTGTCCATACATTAAGTGGTTGTAAAATGAACGGTTTCTCACTAACGAACAAAATTGGACAGTGATTCATGGACAAGAAGTCTCCAAATGAGTTAATTTTTTATACACATACGTCTTATGACATGAGAAACAAAATACATTTCTATACCTTACCTCTACTCTCATTTAAAACATCAAACAGTTTTCTACACTTTACCTTTACTATCGTTTGAAACCGTAATTGGTTTTGATGAAAATTCCTAAAAACCAATTCTATGAAAAGATAAGGAAAACTCCAAGGGAAGTTGGCAGAATTGGAAAATTTTAATTTAGCTATGCATGCATATTCAATGTCAGTGTGACACTCTAAACCTACCAAGGAAAGAGTCTAGATGGACAGGTAAAAAGAAAATGAGGTTAGCAATAGAGGGAAACACTTATTTCTAAGGCGCAGCATAATTTAAATTCAAAAGAATCACATCTATTCAACAGATCAATAACTATAGTCACTTCAACAAATCCTACTTATATGGATAGAATTAATCCTCGATCCTCTGAACCGTATGTTCAAAAGATAAAAATGAAAACATAATATTAATTGCGGACGGGTTGACAAAAATGATTAAGAGAGGCAGAGAAAAGCAAGTTGTTAGGGGTATTGCTATCAAAGATATAGACAATATCGATACTACAATATGCGGACGACACCTTATTGTTTGGTGCAACAAAAGAAGAAGAAATTTTAGCCTTGAAGATTGTTCTCAACTGTTTTGAGGCGTGGGGGTCTTAAAGTGAACCTCCACAAGAGTTGTGTTATTCCTCTTAGTGAAAATTTGTCCACCCCGATTAGTGCAATCAAGAACTACTTAGGATGCAAGATAGGATAATTCCCATTGAAGTATTTTGGCACGCCCATTAGGCCAGGAGCAATGTAAAGAGATGATTGACAACCACTGATAGAGAAAATACAAAAGAGATTGGTGGGATGGAAGGGGCATTTTCTATCGCTAGGTGGAAGAATTACGTTTATTAACTCGGTCCAAAGCAGTGTTCTGACGTACCTTTTGTCAATCTATGAACTTCCTAAATGGGTTATTGATAGAATTGGCAAATGTAGGAGAAGATTCTTATGGAAAGGAGCAAACGAGGACAATAAAGGTATTCACCTGATAAATTGGGGTAGAGTGTGCAAAAGAAATAATTTTGGGGGATTGAGAATTCTAGATCTAGGGTCATGAACAAAGCATTGATAAGTAAGTGGTGGTGGAAAATGAAAAAAAGATGCAACAATTGGTGGTACAAATCTTTCATGTTGTATCGATTATCGAAGAAGAAAGAAATACAGGTTTGGAGGAAGGAGTGAGAATGGTAAAGCTTCATTCCTCTGGAAAGGGGTAGCAAAGATGGGGGACTGTTAATGCTAATACAAGATGTGTGATTGGCAATGGAAAAGATACACAATTCTGGAAAGATAAATGGTGTGGGAGAAACACACTTCAATGTACAAGTGGCTAAATAATGGAGGGATTAGAAGAACATAAGCCAATTCAATCTGGAGAACCAATGCACCAATGAAAGTGAAATCTTTCCTTTGGATGGTTGCAAATGATGCAATTCTTTCAAAAGTCAACCTTCACAAACGCAACCTACAGTTGGACGTTAGATGCTCCAGATGCCTAGCAGAAAATGAAGACACTAATCACATTTTATTCACTTGTTCTAGAGCAAGGTTAACTTGGGAAGTAGTGTGCTTAAGCTTTGGGATATTGGAGTGTCCGAGATCAACATTGGAGATTTGGGGTCAGTAGAGAGCGAGGGTAGTCAGGAAGGAGCTTAAAGAAGCTTGGAATATCTCTGTAGTTGCTACATTATGGGGTCTATGGCTTGATCGTAATGAATTGTGTTTTCGTGATCACAACAGCAGATTTCCGGTCATGATGCATAAAATTTTTGCGTCCATTCATGCTTGGGCTAGTCAAGCATATACGAAGAGTAGAATTCGCATGAAGGGGGCGAGTTAGGATCTTGATTGTATTTGTACCGCATTTTTGAGTGGTACATGTAGTAGTATCTCGTTGTAATTAGTACTATCTTGTTTCGTTAATTCATCATTAATGAAGCGGTGACACGGTCACCTTTATTCTTTGAAAAAAAACCTAAAAAGTGGGTGGTTGGCAGATTTTAGCTGAAAATTGGAACTAGTGCTACAGGGAGTGAAAACCGTTGCCATTCAAGATATTTTGTACAAATCGTTTGAAGGAAATTCAAGATAATTTTGCTAATGCACAACACTTTAATCATATAGGCTAACAGTCATGTCCAGACAAAGTTTGTGGAGCAATATTCATCACATATATAGAGATTAATAGTTTAGGTAGTACCAAAAATTATTTTGTAATCCGGGAGTTCAGTTTCATCTGTCATCCTAAATTCCAGGGATATATAAAATATATCAAATTTTAAAATGGTGTCTTGAACACTCTTTCGCCTTACTAAGATTAACAACAATAACCTAAGAATATATAACTACTTGCTAAATCTTTGAATCAATTTCAGACGAAAATTTCACAATGATTATATTAACCACGTCAAACAAGTGAAAAGATTGAAATTTTAAAATGAAATACATCAACCAAAAATCCAATAATAGATGAGAGTTCATAATACCGGAGGATATGCCTTTGTCTCAGCTTCATTAAAAGCGGCCTCCTCAGCCTGCAGATTCAATATCCAACATAAAGTCAACCATTTAAATATTTATACAAGTATCAAAATGTAGAACATCAAGTGTTTTAGACCACATACATTCTTATATTTCCCCCATGTCTCTGCAGCAAACTTCTTTGCATATTCAGGGTCATCACAGATCAAAACATTGTCAAACAAAGTTCCTGATTTCACCTGGAAAATTCAAAGCCTAATGTCAAGTAATGAGAACAAATAAACTACAGTGTTGGGGTGGTGGGGTAACTCTAACTCGTTCATGATGTATCGAAGACGGAAAAGAGTTAGATATGAAGGAAGAAACAAGCACGGGAAAGTGTCATACCTGTGGAAAGGAATTGCTAAGGTGGGAAAAATATTTCACGCTAATACTAGATGCAGGCTAGGAAACGGGAAAGACACTAAATTCTAGAAGGACAAATGGTGCGGGAAGAACACACTACAATCTCTTCTCCCACAACTGGCTATGGAAACAACAAAGGAGGACACTCTAGTGGCGGATGTCTGAACAGGAAAGACTAAGAATTGAGTTCGATGGAGTCCTCTCCCACGAAGGCGAAGGCCAGGAGCAACTTCAGAAGCTCAAAACTCTTCTGGAAGAGTGTGTGTTGCAGGATAGGGGAGAGGAAGACGACAGAAAATGGAGATTACAATCTAACTGTACATTTTCAGTTAGTTCCATGTACTGGTTCTTGAATGATGGAGGACTTAGAAGCTCAGATGCAAATATTATATGGAACATTAAAATCCCAACAAAGGTGAAGGCCTTCCTGTGGTTGGTGTTGAACAACTCTTTTCTCTCCAAAACGAACCTTAGGAAATGCAACATCCCGATCGATGTGAGATGCCCACGATATAACATAGGAGAGGAGGATACAAACCATATTTTCATACTCTGTTCTAAAGCTAGACTAACTTGGAAAATTATGGGTTCGGATTTTGGTATTATAGAGACACCGAACTATGTTTATGACATTTGAGGGGGTTGAAGATCGAGAAACATTAGGAAAGACTATAGTTAACGTGGGATATTACGGTAGCAACTATTATGTGGATCTTATGGCTTGACAGAAATGATGCTTGCTTCCATAACATTAACAATAAATTTCAGATGACGTTGCATAAAATTCTAGTTCTACTAGATGTTTTGGCAGGTCAAGCAAGGGCGAGGAAGAGGCTCGCTCCGTATGGAGGGTGCGGTGTAGCTAAGGGTTTGATGGCGGCAGTACTCTCCTATCTCTAGATGTTTTATGCGGATTTAGCTTGAGGTTAATGTTACTTTGAGCCGGATGTAAACTGTATTTAATCTGGCAGATTGTTTTTACTTTGTTGTTTGATTTAGTTGACTAGATTAGACTTCATTATAATATTTGATACTCTATGTTTCGTTAATTTTCATTAATGAAACCGGTGACTTCGGGTCACTTTTATCTTTAAAAAAACAAATAAACTACAGTGTGCATATTAAGTCGATACGGCTTACCTGCCACAATTCAATACCAACATATTTCAAATTGTTGTAGGCATAGATATATGGGTCATCCTTGAAATCTGTATGGATTTCAAGGTCGAGATTAAGTTCAGCAGATAAAAAGCATGATTATAAAGGTCTAAAGTGTTTAGAAACCAGATTTACCTGGATTGTCTATCATTGGTGCCTTCCATTTTCCCTTGTAGTTAGGGTTCTTAAGTTTCTGGATGAATATTAAATAAGAAAATATACTCAGAATGCAGACATGAAACCGAAGTTTGATTACTTAACTCTTAAAAAGTTCTTTAGAAACCTTTTGTTTCCAGGCTCCCTTATATTCTGGGTTGGAAATGGTTGGAGCTGTCCAGTCACCATCCTCCTCGTCATCCCAGTCTTCCGGCTGCATCAATGCATATCGGGAAATATTAGAAACCAAATTTGACAACAACACTTTCTCATTGTTGCATGAATAAAATAGCAGTAAAGGTTTCCGGATAGAATGTAAACCTTCTTTGCCTCAGGATCAGCAATTTCCTTAGGAATGTCATCATACCCCTTTAAAAGCAAAAGGATGAAGTAAGTATAATCAAAGAAAACATGGGGTAATAATCAACTATATCTAAGAGAAGAGGACTCTCCATCAAGACTAACAGAGCTAGCTGCACAGGCCATTTAAAAGCACTTTGCAGCCAAAACAGAGCTAATACTCCTTTATTTAGTCTTAGTAAGTAGTAATGAATAGTGTATTTGCGATAGTACCATGCAAGGATCAGAAAAGACGAGCATAAGAAATGTTTGAGTAAATAACTACAATTTTCCCTAAATGAAACAAAATTATAGAACAAGCTAAAGGAAGAGAGAAATTGACAACAAGTACTACAAACTGCAGTAACAAGTGAAGGGTGAATGAATAATTAAAGATATTCCCATAATCGATCGATAACAAATTATGCTGAAGATATGTAAATACCTCAGGCTTCTTATCCTCAGGATCAGGAATGTACTCTTTGTCGTCCCAGTCTTCTGGCTGATGAGTGCAGAAAACATGTTATGGCTCAAAAAATTGGAGGAAAGGTTATTCGAAGAAACTTTTAAATAAAATTGCCATCCACATACTTTCTTGGCATCGGGATCTTTAATTTTCTTTGGAGGAAGAATATCCCACTGTTCATAGATACTTCCAGAATACCTCTCTTCATTATCAATTAGGATAACGAATGTCGCATCCGGACGGATAATAAAAGTGTATACATGAGTCAACTGGTCAGATTCACAAGGGACATCCTTCTTGATCAAGTGATTCTTCCCATCACGAGAAAAAATAGCATGAACCTTGTGGGTAGTGCCTCCACAAATATCTGGACCAAACATAATACTGCAAGTTTGATGTACAACAAACGCATCACATCATTAATATAGCACAACTAAAATAAATGATAAGGAATAAACAAAGGTATTTGGGTTTTTACCTGTAAGGTGAATCCCCACCAAACTTCTTTTGATCCACATCACCACTAAGTAACTTCATGTAGCCACCACCACAGTCGAGCTTCTGTTCATGTTTCACTGAAAATTGAAATACCAACGTCTTATCCTTGTTGCTAAACTCTGGGAACTGTGCAGATATAGCATAGAACCTATAGTCTTCACTCGTTTGGATGCCTGCATCCAATGACAATCTTTAATAAACACCAATTTATATATTCGAAAAGAGAGCAAATTTGTAATTCCATAGCAGTATGTATTCCTCTATTAGCGATAATATTGAGAAATAGGTAACGAATTGAATTATACCTTTGTCTTCAGCGTCCCCATTCCATTTACCAGACGTATGGTTCCACTCACCCGCCATGTTCTCATCCCTCTTCCAGTCAGATGTTACCCACCGGTTCTCCCAGCCATCTACAACAAGTATCCAACCTCACAAGACTAATATGAAAATATAAATCAAATAACTGACCGATGTCAACAATCCAGTAATTTAGGTTATTTTATTGTCTTTTGAAACAACAAATGCCATATGCATCTCTTCTCATATCACTCATGGTATAATGTTGGGGTTTGGAATGTTACAAATGAAGGGCAGTTAAAGGCTATCCAGCATATCGACGCAATGAAATTCATATCCAAAAGATGATTTTTTAAAAAGTGAATTGCATTGCATTTATTCTAAGAACCAGGAACATTGCATACATTAATAGAATCTAATCTTTCATCCAACACAACTCTTTCGATTACTCTCTATAAATCAGTTGCTCATCTCTAATCTCCAATATTATAATGGGAGAAAGTCTTAGTGTCATTTGTCAATCTATCAACGCGTGCAACACACGTGCATAACTATTATAAAGGAGTCTAGGTTCAAGCCCAGACTCCATCTGAATTTTTTCTTTTAAAAAAATCTATATTTATTAAGACGTGCATCGGACATGCAAATTACTAGTATACTATTAATTAGTCTCTAACAAACAATTCACTGAACCTAACAAATCCCAAGTAACAACAATTAAGGCCCTGTTAGAGCATCCACTACGGTTGGCTATTTACTTAAAAAATGCAAAATTTGGCAAATTTTACCCCACTACGGTCTGCTATAAACCTACTTTATAGCAGACCGGTGAACAGTACTCGGCCATATATAGCAGAGCTAAATAGCATTTGGAAATTATAGAAGACGGAAGACGATCTTCCGTCTATTAAAAATTTTGATTTCTTTCGAATTAAAAATTCTAATAGACGGTAGAAGATCTTCCGTCTATACAATTTGACCGGTCAAAATTGTATAGACGGAAGAAGATCCTCCGTCTTTATATTTATTTAATTATTTTTAAAAAAATTTGAAAGAGACGGAAGAAGATCCTCCGTCCCTTTCATTTTTTTTTTCTTTTTTTTTCTTTCGTCCTTTTCTTTTTTCGTCCTTTTCCTAAAAGACAAAAAAAAAAAAAAAAAAAAAAAATCAAAAAGTTCCAAACGGAACATGAACTTCCGGCTGGCCTATTTTAAAACATTTTTAAAAAAATTAAAAAACCCAGACGGAAGATCTTCTTCCGGCTGGGTTTTTTTTTAAAGCAAAAAAATAAAATTGCGACCAGACGGAGGATCTTCTTCCGTCTATATATTTTAATAATTTTTTTTTGCAAATTATAGCTTTCACCATAGTGGACGAACAGCATCTCTGCTAAAAGCAAATTTGCATATACTCAAAATATAGGTCGAACCATAGTGGATGCTCTTAGAGCATCCACTATGGTTGGCTATTTACCTAAAATATGCAAAATTTGGCAATTTTCACCCCACTACGGTCTGCTATAAACCTACTTTATAGCAGACCGGTGAACAGTACTCGGCCATATATAGCAGAGCTAAATAGCATTTGGAAATTATAGAAGACGGTAAACGATCTTCCGTCTACCAAAAAGTTCGATTTCTTTCGAATTAAAAAATCTAATAGACGGTAAACGATCTTCCGTCTATACAATTTGACCGGTCAAAATTGTATAGACGGAACAAGATCTTCCGTCTTTATATTTATTTAATTATTTTAAAAAAAAATTGAAAGAGACGGAGGATGAACATTCGTCCCTTTCATTTTTTTTTTTCTTTTTTTTTCGTCCTATTCTTTTTCGTCTTTTTCCTAAAAGACAAAAAAAAAAAAAAAAAAAAAAAAAAAAAAAAAAATCAAAAATTGCCAAACGGAGCATGAACCTCCGGCTATGGTCTTTGAAAAACATTTTTTAAAAAAATAAAAAACCCAGACGGAATATCTTCTTCCGGTTGGGTTTGTTTCAAAAGCAAAAAATAAAATTGAGAGCAGACGGAGGATGTTATTCCGTCTACATTTTTTAAATATTTTTTTTTGCAAATTATAGCTTTTACCATAGTGGCGAAAGCTACTATCTTCTAAAAGCAAATATCCAAATAGCTAAAATATAGCATGAACCGTAGTGGATGCTCTTATTGACAACCAATTTGGATAATTACTTAGTTATAAACAATAATATAATTTCTCTCCAAAATAACAATAATAATAATCTCTAATATTATAATGGAAGACGGCTTTAGTGTCATTTGTCAATCTACCAACACATGCATAACTATTATAAAGGAAATCTTAGGTTCAAACCCACACCATGTCTAAATTTTTATTTTAAAAAAACCTATATTAATTAAGACGTGCATCGCACGTGTAAATTACTTGTAATAATAATAATAATAATAATAATAATAATAATCTATACTATTATTAAGCAAAGTCCCATTTTTGTGGCTTTTTACTATCATGCCCTCATATACATAAAAAGCTTAAAAAATATATATATGGTTAATTCTGTAATTTTCACTTCACATTTAAAGTCTCCATAAAATTCTGTTCCCACAAAAATCGAAACCGTCTCTTCCTCTCCCTCCATCGAATCCGTGCATTGCACGTGCATATCCCCAATGCAAATTGCACGTACTAACCCATAAAACGTGCATTGCACGTGCAGATTACTAGTAATAATAATGCAAACAAAATCAAATTACACCTAATGCTTGATGAAACTAATACTATAATGCACTATTTACAGATCAAATTAATTTCATATTTCAAATTAACCACATTTTCAACATCGATTGAAACAGATCTATCATCAATTTCATCGAAACTTTTTAAGATCAGATCTAAACAAAATGAACAACGGATCGCGAATTCAAGAAAATGACTACTTCAAATCGAGGTCGAAATGCACTTAGAAATCAAGAACGAGAATGTTGGACATCGGATCCGTACGGACCGTACCGTCGAACTTATCTTCGAAGTAGACTTCGGCGACGGCGATCAAGAAGGATAAGCCGAGAGCGACGCCGGCGAGTAGGAGCGAATTCTTCGGGATCGCCATTGAAAGAAATCGAAGAAAAGAGGGGGGGGTTTAGGAGGACAACGAGAAGGCGTGGGTTTAATAAGAACGAGTGAGGGTTGAGGTGCGACCACCGGCTACCGGTGTGGTTGGTGGTGAGTTTTGCGCCGTTGGATGGGGATGACGTGGACGTTTGGGATGAGATTGTGGGGATAGTAACGGGTGCATGCAGCGAATGGAGTGGTGGCACGTGTCGTGTTTGACGCGGTTTTCGTAGATGCATAACGGCTAGTGCAACTAATTGGTTGTTTACGCCGTCCGCATCGTACCTGCTTCGAGTGGAGGCTGCACGTGCACTGGTGAGGAGCACACTGTAATAAGTTACCAACTTTCTTAATTAATCACGATGAAAAATGAAAATACTCTTCCATGCACAACAAATACCCAAGTGGAGGTCACTCTTTTCCTGTTATGAATCTTTTGATGTGGTTTGGTTTGTTGTAAATTTATCAAATCTAAAAAATCAGCTATGGTGTAGGTGTAAATTTAGCCAGGTGTAGGTGTAAAGATCAGCTATGGTGTAGTTTGGTTTGTTGTAAATTTATCAAATCTAAAAAATTACTATTTCAAAAATAAATATTCGAAAATAAGTACTAAAAATGTGATTG
The DNA here is from genome assembly GCA_017893485.1 of Hemerocallis citrina. NCBI lineage: Eukaryota > Viridiplantae > Streptophyta > Magnoliopsida > Asparagales > Asphodelaceae > Hemerocallis > Hemerocallis citrina. Next base: position 73,773,782 of record CM030362.1, on the reverse strand, counting down.
TTTTGATGTAGTTTTACTATCTGTGTATGATAGAGAGAAAAGAGAAATAAAATTTAAAAAGTAGTAAAAAATGGATTTGAATCCTCTACATTCACAAAATATAAGTGAATTGTGCATTTACTTAATATCTACTGCCCATCGTAAATCAAGTTTGATATATGGTCAAAATTAATTACATTACTTATTATTAAAATTAAATATGCTTCAATCAAGCTAATTATAATAGTTTCCATTTAAAAGAAATTTAACAGCCTAAATTAGATATTTTCTCATGGATTTTTTAGTAAGTTTTTTTAATATAAAAAATACCCTCTACAACAACTTATTTTTTCAACTCAGCCTCTTCTGAAAATTTCCTTAGCAGAATTTTCTCTCATGTGTTACTCCTATTCATTACCTATCTCTTCAAATAATTGACACAGAAGAAAGAAACTTTTTGAGATTTTAGAAGCTAGAAAGATGGAAGAAAGTTCCTTCGTTTCTTAGATTTTAAACATAAAATTATCTTATTTAACTTATTCTCTGGTGTGTTTTCTTTATACCGAAAACTTGTAAATGCAATTGGAGGATACGAATTGTTTGCCTTTGTTCATGATATAACCTTTCAGATTTTCTCTTGTCATTATGCATATTGGGCATGTTAATGTTAAGCTATACCATTAACTTGAGTTTGATTATGCGACGTTTCTGTATAACTATATGAAAAGTAAATAATTTTTTTTCAGAAGAGGCAGAGATGAAAAAAATAGTTGTTGTAGATAATGCTTTTTATATTAAAAAAATTTACTCAAAAAACCTTTTGAATAGAAACTATTCTAATTACCTTGATCGAAACATATTTGATTTTAATAATAAGTAATGTAATTAATTTTGACCATTCATTAAACTTGATATACGATGGACGGTTGATATTGAGTGCATCATTCACTCATATTTTGTAGAGGAGTAATTGAAATTTGTTTTATTGGATAATGTAAAAAACTATGAGATATAAATAAATTTAAAACTCCATAAATAGTGCACTTCCATTAATTTCCTCCATTTTGGCTTGAAAACAAAACCTCCAAAAAGTGCTACAATATTCCTTTACTAAACAAAGCTATGAGTACTCCCCAAAAGAATTCATTTTCAAATAGTATTTTTTTATCCAATCAAACCACCCCACATAAAGGGTTTTTTTCCACACAGGTCTTTAACTCCATATTAGTCCCTCACAAATCACTAATTTCATATTAGTTCATTGATCAATTCTAAAAGTGATTGATCATAGTTGATAACATCAACTGAAACATTATAAAGATACTAATATATTAAACCTATTATCGAGAAAAAATCTGAGGTATAAGAATCTCATTTTTTCAAAATAGTTTTGCTAAGCTTATTCTTTTCTAGACCAATCCAATAAATACTTTTTCTCCAAATTTTGTTCAGCGGATTAGAACTTAGAGCATCTTCAACCACGTTAGCTACTTTGGCTAACTAAAATAGCCAAAATGGATAACAAATGGATAATTTGGCTAGTGAAAAAAGTCTCCACTCCAATCATGTTATCTATTTTTTCCCTCAAAAAAAAATCATGTTATCTATTTTGAATAACCATTAATAATTTAAAGTCCAAAATTAAATAAAATAAAAATATAAAATAAAAGCCTATAAAAATTCCAATACAAAATAAATTTTCCAAAACCCAAAAATAAAATTTCGCAGTTTTCACGACTGATTTCCGCGATTCTGATCCAACAAAAAATATAAATATCGTGATTCCGCAATTTTCGCGATTGATTTCGCAATTTTTGCAATTTTGTGGTTTTGGGAAGAAGTTTAGCGAGCACTACATACTCGCCAGATCTGGCGAGTGAATATTAGAAATCTATTTTGGCGAGTGGTCTGACTAGTCCCGTTAGAGCATATTTTTGTCTTTATATTAGCTATTTTGGCTAAAATTGAAAGATAGCTAGTATGGTTGGAGATGGTAATACATGATGTTGCACTTGGATCTCAAGTTGATCGATGGACCAATATAAAAATTGTAGTTTGTGGGAGTCTAATATGGAATATTGATCATTTTTTTTATCATGACAGGTTGGCCTAGCCCCCCCAAGTTTGATTAAAAAGTTTTTAACAAAACCAAAAATCAAGTAACAGACAACGATGTTCATGTATTCCACAAACGGGCCATGGTGGTCATTCTCTGATCAAAATATGAGTCCCTCCACCATACATGGTATTGACCCATCCTAACATCTTCCAAAAATACATATCTTCAGATACAAGAAACCAAAATACATGAACAAACAGACATCCAACTACAGGAACCGTAAACCAAAAGCAGCAAAGGTGTCTGTTCGTCACTCTTCATCCCACGCAATCACCCCTCTTGTGGTGTACCCTCCCTTTCTTGTGATTCAGCCTGATAGGCGTTAGTGTCCGTGTACATGCCCTTGATCTTCTTCATTTGTTCCTCACCTGCCGTATTAGACCAGAATATGATATAGGCAATAATATTGGAAAGCATTTGAGGATGCATGATGTGTCTGTGAGTTATTCTAAAAATTCTATTGTTCCGTTCTAATCATATACCCCAGCATATAACCGTTACCCCAATATCCCAAATGTCAAAAGAGCTGCTGTGAATGTGACCCTCTTTTCACTCCCCCCATGCGTCATTAATCGTTTATGGCCCTGCCCCTGGGCTACTGATTCTGTTCAGTAGATCCCCCTAAATTGGCCTAGCGAAACTGCATGTCACTAGTAGATGGTCCACCATTTCGTCCTCCTGACTGCACATAACACAATTTGTCGGACCCTACCACTTTCTCCTAGCCATGTTATCATGTGTTAGAATTGCGTTTCTACGTGCCAGCCAATTAAAAGTCATCACTTTAAGTGGCACTTTTGCCTTCCAGACTGGGTCATAGACTCTAACTCTCCCATCGTTTAACCTTTTATATGCCGATTTCACCAAGAAAACATCACCTTTTTCTGCCTCCCATTTAATATTGTCTTGATGATTATTCCCTGTTGGTTTCCAATCGTGCAGGTAGTCAATAAGTTCGTGTTTTTGTCTTCTTGCTTCGCTGGTTAACCTCCATGTGAGTCTTGGTCTCCATTCCCCATTCCTCCAATTTCTAGCCACCCGGTCATATTTATTAGTAGCGAATTTGTATGCTTCTGAGAATCTTCTCTTTAGGTTAATCGGTCCGCACCATTTGTCCTTCCAGAAACACATAGTAGCCCCATTTCCAATGGAGAACTTAGCCCCTGAGATGAATATGTCTCTCGTATGAGAGATCCTACACTTGAACCCAGACGCTGAATCCTTGTTTTCTGTTTCTGGTGCATGCAGCCATTCTTCAAGTAAGACGCCTTTATGAGTTGACCCCATTTTGTCTTAGTCTTCAGTTTTAGTTTCCACCACCATTTGCATATTAAGGCTTGGTTCATCTGGCGAATATTGATCACTCCCAGTCCACCTAACTCTTGTCGTCTGCAGACTATGTCCCATTTGATTAAGGCATAACCTCTCCCTTCCGCTGCCCCATGCCACAGAAACCGTCTTCTAAGTTTGTCAAATTTTTTTGAAATCCAGACCAGAATTTCATAAAAAGACATAAAGTAAAGCGGTATAGAATTCACCACCGAATTAAGCAAAATAAGGTGCCCCCTTAAGGATAACATTTTACCTTTCCGCCCCTCTAATCTGTTAGCAATTTTCTGTATGAGGCCATGCCAATCCAGCCTTCTAATCTTCTCGGCTATGATTGGCAATCCGAGGTACTTAATTGGCAGTTTCTGGATCGGAAAGTTAAGAATATTGGCAATGGTGTTCCCCCCTTCCCCGAAGTCCCCTAAGAATGTGATGGAGCTTTTGTGAAAATTGACCTTAAGTCCTGACCATTCTTCAAATAAATATAGACCTCACTTCAAAAAAGTAGCCAGCGTAATGTCGCACTCACCGAAAAATCAAAGTATCATCCGCATATTGGACGTTCAAAGTTGCAGAGATCCCCCTCCTCATATCAAGACCATTAATCAGACAGTGTTCTCTGAATGCATGTAGCAATCTATGAAGCCCATCCCCCACCAAAGTAAACAACTTTGGTGATAGTGGGTCTCCCTGTCTAAGTCCCCGCCTACATCTGATTTCCTTGCTCAGCTCCCCGTTAACTAGCACGTTGACCTTGGACGTTGTTAGCCAGGTATTTATCCGATCCACCTGCTTCCGAACCCTCTTCTCTGAAGGATCTCCAATAAGAATTTCCATTCGACCTTATCGTATGCCTTCTCAAAGTCTAATTTAAGCATGAATCCCGCCTTTTTACGCCTCTTCGTGTCTTGTATTACCTCATGTACTAATGCGACCCCTTCAAAGATATCCCTCCCGACAATAAAACCAGCCTGATAGTCTTCTATGATGTCCCTGATGATCCTTTCAAGTCTATTGGCGAGCACCTTCGTGGTGGTTTTCACTGAGCAATTAATCAAACCGATAGGCCTAAAATCACTGACCTCCTTCGCCAATTGTTTTTTAGGAATAAGGCAAACATGAGCGTAGTTTAGTCTCTCCAAATTCAAACTACCTTCAAAGAACACATTCATGATATCCATGATGTCAAGTTTGACAGTATCCCAAAACTGTTTGTAGAAAAAGATAGGAAACCCATCTGGCCCTGGAGCCTTATCTTGTCCAATTCCCTACATTGCTGCCTTCACCTCCTTCAATGTGAAAGGATCTTGCAGAGCCTCAACTTTCTCTCGTGTATCTCCTTGCAATTCGTCCCAAATATTCTCAATTGACTCGGTCTGACCATCACTTTTTTGTCCGAATAATTCCTTGAACTTAACATCAACATGGTTCACTATCTGTTTCTCGTCTGAAACCGCTATACCATCGATATCCAGTGAGTGGATGTAGTTATTTCTTCTTTGCATACTGGCTATCTTGTGGAAGTATTTGGTATTCGCATTTCCTTCTTTCAGCCACTTAACCCTGGAATGCTACCGCCACATAATTTTCTCGTTGATGTAGGCTTCTTGAATATCTTGCCTGCATGCCGTTAATCTTTGAAACTGGTTGTCGTCCAGTTGACCCACTTCCTCCTGTCTTTCAAGCACCTCAATCTCGTTAAGGATATCAGTTTTTCTTGTTAAGATATTCCCGAACGAGACCTTATTCCATGTTCTTAGCCTTCTTCTTATAGTAGAAAGTTTTTTTTTAAGTCTGGCAGCTGGTTCAACCATCTCGTGCCCCTCTTCCCAGCATGTCTTGACCAATGCGTGACATTCCTGGTTGTTCAGCCACATTTTTTCAAACCGAAAGATTCTCCGTCTTCTTCTTCCCTCCTCTCCCATACCAATCATGATTGGGACGTGATCCGACGTATTTTGAATAGAAGATCTTGCCATTCCCAATGGGATTTTCGTTTTCCAATCAGTAGAAACTAGAATCCTGTCTAGCTTAGCCAGTATCGGCTCCCTAAGTCTGTTGGACCACGTAAAACGTCGGTCGTTAATTAGGATGTCCATCAACCTCAAGCTAGAGATCACGAGATTGGATTTCCTCATATCGTGCCCATTGCCTAGGCCTCCACTCCTTTCATATGTGTGCCTGACGATGTTGAAGTCCCTCCCCACTACCCATGGTAAACTCCACCTTCCCCTGATATATAAGAGTTCATCCCAAAACTGTTGCCTTAGGTTATTCTCATTTGGGCCATACACCGCCATAATGGTTTGCTGCCACCAGTCCCGTCTTCTTCTAACCACAACCGAAACCGTGTAGTTCCCCACCCAGTCGTCCAGTACGACAATTTTACTGGTATTGACCCCCACATGATCCCCCCCGACGCCCCTATAGCGTCCCTTACCCTCCATACCTGGATATGGTCTAGCTTGAGACCCCTGGTAATCCTGTCTGTTGGTTGAGCTATTTTAGTCTCTTCCAAACATGTAATGTCAATATTATAGCTCCTGATAACCTCCCCTACCATCCTACGTTTGGTAGCCTTGCCAAGCCCTCTAACATTCCAGAATATGGTGTTACACATAAACACTACTGACCCCCCTTGTTCTTGCAAAGTTGAATCCAACTTTACCAGGTTTGGGGACACGCAATCGACGCTCCCCCCCTCTAAAACCCTTTGAATGTTAGCAATATTCTCCAATTCCCTACCTCGAAATACGTTAACAATATTCATGTGAATGTTATGATGCAACTTTAAGCCATAGACGTGTGCAAGTTAAATTAATAAGTAGTCAGGGATAGAGCCAAAAACAGAAATATTTGAGTTTGTACCTGCGATGTTTTCATAGCCTTTTCATTTATCCACTCTTTGGTAAACTTCTTTGACGGTCATCGGCTTATCCTCTTTGCTATGCTGCATGATGCTTCGTCTGGATCCTTCCTTTGCATTTACCTGTTTTATCTTCTTACCAGTTTCAACCACTGCAGATTTCTCCCCTATGCTTAGGATCTCTTTCTCTTCTCCCGAGTCAGGCTCCTCGGGCTTGTTAGAGTCCGAATCCAATTCTGATGATTCCTCTGATGCAATTTTTTTGTTAGTAGCCCACTTGCCCAACATAGCCTTCATCCTATTTTTAACCTCGCGTTCCACTCTTTTGTCGACCTCCTGTTTAAGTAGCTCATCAATCTGAGATCCCCCCTCCTCATTACACTCCGCTACTTGACTCACTACAGCAAGCTTTGAATACTTCAGTTCCTTGGATTCTTTAGCAGACACTTCGGAGGACACTTGCATCTTGATAACCCCTTTCCCAGCTTCCTGGTCTAATCCCCCAACCAGATTAATCTGGCCCAATCCCATATCACGCTCCCGGCCCAAACCCACACCCCGCTCATGCTGGCCCAAGCCCACCTGAAGACCTCTCTGATCGCAGCCCACCATGTTATAGGAACAATTCAAAATACCCCCTTTCGTGCCCTGCTCCCCTCTTACCCTCACATCAGTTGAAGAGAATCCTTCATCGTACACTGCAAGAATAGGCATAAGCTCCATAACCCATACGATAGGACTAACCACTCCCTCGCCGCTGATATCCGTGGGCCCCTCAATCGCAACAGTGTTGCGTAACCCCTCCGGGAAAAGAGGAGAAGGACGTGCAGAGAAATCCCCTCGCTGCTTCGGAACCTCATGAGATTTGACAGTACTCGTACGATGATCGTGGACGAGTTTGGTTTGTTTTCCGAACGAAAATTCCCCTGCCGAAGGCTCATATACCCCTTCAACGTCGTGGGTGGTTAGCGGATGCGTTGAGGCCACAAGCCCCGGTGCAAACCCCCTAACCGCTACAGGCCCTCCTAAACCAGCGTCTTCCACCTCGATCGCTTTCTTCCCCGCCACAATCTGAACCCATTCCCCTATCTTTCGATCGTATCTGTCTTCCCCGAATAGTTTCTTGTTCACCGTCTTCCTGATACACACCTCCTCCACCCCCTCCTCCGAGCTATCATCCTCCACCACTACTCCGACCACGAATGTTTTGTTTTCCACCATAGCTTTAATAGACTTCGGAAGCTTAACATGACCATGGGGATCGATCTTAACCCTCGCAGCTCCTCCTCTCTTCCTCTTCGTTACAACGTCCATTTCAAGGACACATCCATATCTCCTCAAGAGGTCCTGAAGCCTCCAAGCTCCCAACAGTGTAGCGGCAATCCCGTAAGTGTCACCCAAGTGCCCTTGACGCCGCCGCTGCTGACTGCACCTTCGTCTCCCGTCCATGGTGAGATGGAGATACCATATCTGCCGCCAATGATCTTGAGTTCATTTCGACGTGCCAACGCCGCAATCCCTTCGGCTGATGGGAATTCCGCCACCCAAAAATCATGTATCTTATGTAGTTCCCAAGTACGATGGTTGAAGGATTCAGATAATTGTCGAAGGCCCTTAACGATTTCCTCCGTCGATGGCTATCCTCTGACAGTTTGAATGACCCCCAACTTGACTTTAAGAATCTCTCAATTCTCCCTCATAATCCCCATCACCGTCACAACTGCGGTGTGAGTGTCGAATTGCTTAACCTCCGATCGCATGACCATCCCCTGCCTCTCTCGCCTCTTATCCCTTCTCATAGCACAAGCGCTCACCTTATGGCCAGTAGCCTTACATTCGAAGCATACAAAAATGCCGTAGGAACAGTCCTCCTTACGGTGCTGATCGCCACAGAAGACGCAAATCATGTCCCTAGTCTTTGCCATCGTAGCCTGGAGCTTTTTAGTTGATTTAGACCTGTAAATATCCTAGCCTCCCTCTTGTCACCTTCTTCTAGCAGTGCCTCCTCTGGCCTCCTTCGCACTTCCTGTAGAGCCGAGAGGAGCTCCTGCTCCGAGAAGTTTGCCGGCAACTGAGGGGTTCTCAACTTAGAAATGGGTAATGGAATCGGTGGCATAGTGATACCGGACTATTTCCCTGCCGGAGAGCGCTGCTGTGCCACGAAAATAGGCACCATCTCCGTCACCCTGGGGCTCGCCACCTTGTCGGAGGCTTTGATGGATTCCTGAGGGCACTTGGATCCTGTAGCCAATCGCGGTGAGCGATGGCCAGAAGTATGAGGGTGTTGACGAGAACAAACCGGCGTCCTAGAACTGAAGCTGCGGTGCCCACTGCCAACTCTCCCCACCGGAGGACGAACGGCAGCTCTCCTCGGGGATCTCTCCCTGCGGCTATTGCATCGACTATCCGCTCGATGCTCATGGTGATCCTGTCTGCCCCGTGGGTTGCGACGCTCCTCGTCGCTACTGTGTTCTCTAAGAGCCTCCTCGCGCTCTCTCCCATGGTCGAACTTAGAAACTGTAGAACCCCGTATTTTCAAATATCATTTTAAATATTTGAAAATGAATTTAAACTGATTTTTGGAGATTTAATTAATATTTTCTAAAAGATTTATTCTTTTACACGTGCAAAACACGTGCAAATACTTTCTTGCAAAGTTTGAAAGTCAAGTTTTCTTCATGAAAAATCATTATTTAATATTTGAAATTTATTTAGTATTTTTCCAGATTTTTCTGAAATTAATTGGATCTATTTGCAAATTTTGAGAAAAGAAGGACCTTTTTGCAAATTTGTCATTTTTAGGGGTTAAAATGTAAAATGTATTTTCTGGACGTTTTGAACAGTACCAATTGAGATTTAAGAGTATATTTTACTTTTAAATCCTAATTTAAATGAATTTGATTGAATTTCCAAGAATAGAGTTATACATGTAAAATTGTATTTTTGATGGGATTATTTTGTAAAATTGTTGTGAAATCCTAAACTCTTATTCCGGATGTTTAAAAGGATTTTTCCAACCGTCATTTACTGGAATATACAGAATTTTGTGATTTGTTTTGGTGGAGCAAGTGGAGGTTTTGGATCTCGCAAAAAGGGAGGCTTTTCGTTGGATCTCGTCATTTCTAAAGGTGAGTGACATTGTTTTGTTTTGTTTTGACTTTGTGAATGATATGAACTTTGTTTGTGAAGTGATTCATGGGAACGATTGTTGGTTGTTTGTTTGATTTGTTGTTTAGTTAGAGTATTTTGCATGAGAACGATGTAAAGGTTGTTGTTTGTACCATGAATGTGAAATCTATGAATGACTAGTAGATCTTGGTTTATAAAATCATATTGTTAGAAAGCATGTTAAGATTTGAGTATGGTTATGATCGGATGGTGAACGTCTGGATCTTGTGATTTCAAATCAGATCTTGGCTATGAGTTGTAAAGAAATTCAGTATCGAGAAACCCTAATGAAAGAATTAGGAATTTAAAACATGAGAATTGAGTTTTGAGATGTCGTATGATTGAGTAATGTGTCCATAATGAAGAATATTTGAGAATTGTCATTTTTCCTGAATACGAACTATTTTCATAAACAAGGAATCTTTAGAAAAACTTCAGTTTTGATTATTGTATTCAGATCTAAATTATGAAAACTGTAGGCCGACAGTCAACTGGTATACTATTCAGTCGACTGGTACGACCCAGCTGCTGTATCTTTAGTTTTTCTTGAAAATTCGTTATGGACAGCCGACTTAGACCCTTTTCAGTCGACTGGTACACTTAGAATTTATTTTTCAAAGTTATCATAGATTTTTCTCTGGTAAGTTGACTTATGACCTTTAAGTCGACTTATATTGTATTTTAAGTCGACTTATGACTTTGCAAGTCGACTTATAACACTTAGAATATTTTCTTAAAGATTTCTGGAATTTCTCTCTGGTAAGTCGACTTATGTTCTTATAAGTCGACTTATGTCTCCTTTAAGTCGACTTATGTTTTTTATAAGTTTACTTATGATCTGGTAAGTCAACTTATGATTTTTTATAAGTCATCTTATATTGTTGGTAAGTCAACTTATGATTTTTATAAATCATCTTATATTGTTGGTAAGTCAACTTATGATGTTTATAAGTCATCTTATATTGTTGGTAAGTCAACTTATGTTTTTATAAGTCATCTTATATTGTTGGTAAGTCAACTTATGACTCTTATAAGTCAACTTATATTACTTAACTTATTTTCTCAAAATCATGGATATTTTTCCCTCTGGACAGTCGACTTACTACAGTAATAGGTCGACTGGTACTGATGAGTTTTCATAAACTTGAATGTTCTTCCGAATGATTAGTCTTCAAATATTTTAGTCTATACTTTGTCTTCTGTTAAGCATATGATTTTAAGGTATTCAGTTGAGCTATTTATGGTGGAAAGTTGGTTTAGACATTTGAGTTTGAGTCTCTAGAGGATGTGTGTGACCCTAGGATACCGGCGTTGAGTTATTTTGTTGAGGCCTGTTGAGGCATTTCAGTTGTTCAGTTTTGAGTTAAGTCCGGTAGGGTACACCAACTCTAGGAGTTTCGTTGAGTAATTAAGTAACCCAAAAATAATAAGGACAGGCACTAGTGGTGATATGATGAACGGGAACATGGGTTATGCACCTCAGTATGGCTTTAGATGTGGGATTTAATCTCCGGAATTATCCAAGTAACTTACTTGAGGTGTGGGATTTATCTCTGGAATTATCCAGGTATAATACCTGCGATGTGAGATATATCTCCGAAATTATCCAGGTAATTACTTGCGGTGTGTGATTGATCTCCGGAATTATCGGAGTCGAGGCGAAGCACATGTGGTATTCATGTGATGATGTGTCAATGTCTCGGTGTGGGATGATCTCTGGAATTATCCAGGTAACTTACCTGAGATGTGGGATCTATCTCCGGAATTATCAGGCATGGGCTAATTCTCACAGTTTATCTTTATCTCGTAATAGTCATCGTGATAGGATTAGTTGCATAGCGGGGGATTGAACCCTATGAAGTGAAGACGTTAAGGACTTGCACCGAACCTATGTAGAGTGGGATGCATAGACTTCGACAAATATGCATTAGAGAGTCCACATATAGAATTTGTGTTTTCTCGACTTAGTTTTATGCATGTGGTTTTCCGGTTTTCTACACTCAACACTTGGTTTAGTATCACTTGTTGTTGTATATCTTGCTATCTCATATTTTATGTAATTTGGTTTATTACATGTTGCTTAAGAATCCTTGCTTAGTGTTTATTTATGTTGTTCGTTTGCTTATATGTCACTCACACCATTTATGGCTGACCCCTTTAATTTTGGGGGTTAGGGATCATCTCTAGCCTCATATGTTGCAGGTTGTTGCTTAGAGTTGGAGGTTTGGATGCTTGAGTTAGTTTTGAGATTATCTACTTTGAAAGAGTTTTGTGTAAATTTGTAAAAACAGATTTGAGATAGTTTTGTGTTGTAAATAAAAAGAAAATTATGAGTTGAGATGTTTTGAATTCCGCTGTGCTATGTAAAAGTTTGTTGTAATAAAAATTGAAAATTTTAATGGTGTTGGTTGTGTTTAATGTTACATTGAAGTGGATGCTGGGATTGTGCCACGTATTTTCTAAGATATTATATTAGAAATTCGGGGCGTTACAGAAACCTCCCGCATCTAAAGGGTAAGACAATAAGTTGGAGGAGAAGAAACTGAAGAGAAGGGGAGGTAGCAGGAGATAAAGTGGTGAAGGTGGTGTTGGAGAAGAAGTGAGAAGAGGAACAGAAAGGAGCGATTGAGTATGAGGAGGAAGAAAAGGTTAAAGAAAGGTTCGAAGTACGAGGATGAAGAATAGGTTTAAGAAGCAATGGGTTTGGAGACCATTGGTGAAAACAGGTTAATGAGAATAGAAAGCAGAGGAAGCATGAGAAGAGGAGGTGGATGAGGTGGAGAAGTGAGTCGGAGAGGAGTCGGAGATGGAGGAAAAGGCTTAGGGAGAAGCTAGGGTTTGCGTTTTTGGTTTTTTTGAATATTTTTGAAAAAGGAGGTGAGAGAAGCTCCACGAAATTCGGAATCCATTTCTTTCATATTACTTTTGCCATTTTAATGTAGATCATTGATGGAATATTGATCATTGTTGGGAACCTCTGAGGGAAAACCCCGATCTTAAATAATATAGAAAAACTATTACTTATTCTTCATTATATAATATTCTTTTCTAGTATTTGCAACATGCATTATAATTTTTAATCAAAGTAGAGTGCGCATGACAGAATTCAATAAACATATTGTGAAGTACTAATCTGTTGTGTTTGATTCGTTTATCTAGAAAATGTCCATATATGATTAAAATCTACGAAATTTAGTTATTTTATCTTTTAGATGAAGTTTGCTATTAAATTATATATATATGATTAACTGCAACCACAGTTCATTACAAATAGAAAATTATAAAATATGACAACAATTGTAAAATATGGTTATCTGAGATGTCGTACTTGATTGATTTTTACTCTTTAATCTTTATATCTTTGAGGAATTGAGCTATGATGCACGGGTACTCTAAAATGCTTTCCGTATCGGTATTGGGTGCGTATTGGGTGTGGATATGCACGGGTACGTTCCGGATATGCATCCGATACGTATCCGGGGTTTTTTTAATTAAAAAAAAAATAAAAAAAATACAAGATACGGTTCTGGACACGTTCGGGTACGCCCGGGTGCGCCCGGGTGCGGGTACGCCCGTTAAGAAAAGAAAAAATTAAAAAATATAATATAAAACACTATCATCTGCCCCTCTCTCTTCCATCACTCACCGCCTCCCCCTTTCTCTCTTCGAACCCTAAAAAATCCCCCAAAAAAATTCCCCCCTCTCTAAATTCGATCGCGATCTCTCCCCAAAATCGATCCCCTCTGCCTCCTCGCGCCTCTGCCTCGACGTCGCGCGCTCCACGACCCCCTCTGCGCTCCTCGCGTCTCTCCTCGACGTCTCTCCTCCTGTCTCTCATCGGCGTCATCGCTGTCTCTCCTCGACGTCTCATCCTCGACGACGGACGACCTCCACTGCCTCAGTCTCTCGCTCCTCCTCTCGACGACCTCCACTGCCTCTCAGTTGGCCGTCAAATCTCACAGTCGGCGCCTCCTCCAAGGTTCGATCTTCACTTCTGCCGTTCTTCTCCTCTCTCTACAAAATATGAAAATGAGAAATATGAAAATATATTGTGCAATATGAAAATGAACTTGATCTCTGTTAGAGAAAGAAAAAAAAAGAAGAAACCTACAGAAAGAGCACAGTATAATTGGCTCCAATACCACTTTACCATATTGTTACTTGTGAAGTTTACACCTTGTTTTTTTATTTCTATCTCCTATTTATGCTTATAGATGATTCACTGAACTTTCGTGGGAAATTTTGTATAGTTCAGAGATACAATATTGTTTTTGGTTTCTACATATATTGTTGAAATTTAATGTCTGCCTTTTCTTTTCATCAAACATTTACAATTTCTAGTTTACAATCATTCATCTAGTTATTATAATTTTTTGGAATTATATATTTTTTTAACATAATGTATAATAAATTTATTATTTTTACATTCAACGTACCCTTAACGTACCCGTATCCTAAATTTTTGAGAAATCACGTATCCACGTATCCGAGTCGTGTCGTACCCATATCCCGTACCCGTGTCCGTGCTACATAGGAATTGAGGTCGTGCTCACTCTTAATTAAACAAACAGATGACCACAGCTAACTGAGGCATAATCAATTAAGGTTTCTTAGCTTGTCATGTAGATTGTATAGAAGGGATGCAAAGACCTACAAGGAGAATATCGTGGAGATTAACGAGATTAACTGCCAAAGATTTGAAACAGCTAGCTAAAATAAGAGAATATGATGAAACTCCAGAGTTAGGTTTAACAGAATGCAGATACTTTCCGAAAAAACACAAAATGCAGGTGCTCAACAAAAATGATCTGTGACATTTATACATCATCATCCAGAGCTTGCAAACAGCTGAGAAGATCACCATACAGATGAAAATAAGACATACATTATCCAGAACTTGTAAACACCTAAAAAGATCTCGATAATGCGAAAATAATAAGACATCCACTCAGAGCTACAGCATGCAGACACCACAGAAGACCGTTACCAGAGGCGGTACTAATTAAGAAAATAATTAAGGACCTCTTAATCCTGTTTATTTGATTACAACTCTTCAGAAATAATTGCAACATGTTTCTTATGGTGAATCCGTGAATGCACCGGATACCCACACTGATTAAGAACACAAAATAAACCCAAAAAAAATTCACCCAAAATAACCATACAAAATTCTGGAGTGTAAATTGCCATGCAGGCAGCTTTGGAAATGGTAACCTAATCTTTTAGTAGTTTCGCTCTCATAAATTGATCATTAAACAATGAAGCAGTAATCGACCGGAGGACAGACAAGGTTCACAGATTAGCTAGCTTGACATGTCTACTTAAAAGTTGGAATTTGTGTAGACAATTACATTGCTTTTGAGCAACGATATCTACATTAGAGCATCTGTAGTCGTTGGTTTTTTATCAAAATTTTGCAAAATTTGAAAAGAAAAATGCAGCAGTCGTTGGCCAAATACCCAAAATTTAGGTTTGTGAGCTACAGTGTTCGGCTATATTTGGAAGAATAAATGGCAATTGTCAAAATATAGCTAACGAAAGATTATCTTTCGTCCGTTGAAAAAAAATGTTATCGGACGAAAGATGATCTTTTGTCTCTTCTAAATATATATTTTTTAATCTGTCGGACGAAAAATCATTTCATGTCCGATTAATTTTTTTTTAAAAAAAATTTATTGGACGGGAAATCATTTCCCGACGTGGCTATTTATTATATATATATAAAAAATCGATGGAAGGGAAATTAACAGGGATTTCCCGTCCGTTCAATTAAAAAAAAAGTCAAATGAACAGGGACGGGAGATGAAGACCCGTCCCAGCCAGCTCTTAAAATTTGGGTTGAAAAAAATTATATAGAATACACCCTATAATCATTTATATGGGTAAAAATTAGGGTTTAATTGAAATTAATTAAAAATTAAGATTTATTTAAGCTTTGATAAGAATTAATTATGATTAATTTAACAGTAATTTAGGAATTAATTAGGATTTTATTTTTTTATTTTTTTTAAAAATACAACGGGAAATGATTCCTACCAGTTGTTTTTTTATTTTAGAAAATAAAATAAAAAATAATGGATGAGAAATCATTCTCGTCTGTTCATTTTTTAAAATTAAAATCCACATTTTGGGTTCAAACGGCTACAAATCAATCCCATTTTTTCTATTCCTAATGCTATCTATTCGTTTACAATAAACTTAGTTATTTCTATATAACCCCCAACAAATTTTATAATTTCATATAAACCCCATTAAAAATATTAAGTTACTTCGAAAATCGATCAACCTAAAATACAATTTTGAAATATCAAAATTGTCCCTCTCTTTTATCATATTCTTCAACTATGTGAGGCAGAGCCAGGATTGTGGATTTTCATGTAACTAGGACACTCAAGTATGACAACTTTAAAATAAAAAAAAAGTCATTTACTTTATAAAAATAAAGACTAAAATATTTAAAGAAAATATAAAATATTATAAAAAAATACTAGTTGGTCTGTTTGTTTAGGGTTTTAAAATCTGTTTTCGATTTTTAAAATTTTAAAATCTAAAAATCGTGTTTGTATTGGTGTTTTTGGAAAATTGTTTCTACTTTTTTTTTTTTGGAAAATTCTCATTTTAAAACCCGTTTTTAGAAAACTCCAAAAAACAGTTTTATAAAAAAAATTCTCCTTTTCTTCATCTCTCCCAAAAAACTTCATTGTTCCCTTTTTTCTCATTTTCAAAAATCTGTTTTCTTAAAATAGTTATCCAAACAAACCCTTGTTTTTTAAAATCTCAAAAAACTCGTTTATAATTTATTTTATAAACCTAAGTTTAAAAACTGTTTTCAAAACAACGAATCAAACGCATCCTAAGTTTTCTTGTTGAGAATAAAATCATAAACTACTGTAGTCCTAACATGTAACCCATTTGACATACATTTATTTTTCAAATGCATAATCCAAATCGTTCAATATAATTTACATATCATAAAATCTATGAATGTGTAAAATTACTGTCTCGTCTTTTTTATACTAAAAAACCGTACATGTTGTAAGTACATGATCACTTTTGATCATAATGTTGCACTCGAGTATTAAATTATTTGTTTTTTTTGTTTTTTACTTAGATATTTATTTATTTATTTTCTCTCTCTATCTCTCTATTTACTTAGATATTTATATTTTCAGATTTCACGTTTGTAAATTTTTAGATTTATGCATTTTTTATTGCTCATGTCACATTGAAAATAGCAAATATCTCATCAAGAGTTAAATTTCATAATTTTTCACACTCAAAGTTCTAAGAAGTTGGATTTTACACCCCCATTTATAATTATTTTTCAACATATACCAATGGAAACATAGACTTTTATTTACAACTAATTATTGTTTTACTATTCAAACTTGAGCTGCATAATTGTTGTTTGACTGTTTACAAGATTTTCATATGCTGTATCGTTCAGAAGACGGCACCGTGCCGTACGTACGTGTCTACAGGCAAATCTAGTAGACATACAAATCATGTACACCTAACATTCTTAACAAAACACTGCCTAATAAATGATTTGGATCTCCCAAATGGTTATCATAAAATCGGACCCGGTCTGAATCATGACCCGTTGTCATCCTCATATAAAGTTATTAGTCCAGTATTCTCTCTCCTTTTCCGCTTCTCTCTATCTCATATCGATTCTGGTTCGTCCCCAATCTCTTTCCCCTAAAAAAGGTATGCCGTAAAATTCCTTTCCTCTACTTACTTTTTCGCCCTAATTTATCTTGATTGTTGTTCTGATTGGAAGCTTCACGATCTTTACTCACTTTTGGATAAATATATAATTTGAGATTGATTTAGGGTTTTGGGAGGTTTCATGGGTAAAATTTGAAGGTTAGCGGATTGGAGGTTAGATCTTTCCGAATAGTTGGATGAAAGGCGTAGATGGTATTTTTGTTGGGTTTTTTCCCCCTCCTAAACTTAAATTTATGCAACTTTCCTTGTATTGGGCGGGGCTATAATTCATTAAAAGAAAATATGAGAAATGTGATTGGGTTTGGATGATTCATTTTCCAGGATCTATTTCTGTGTCGGAAAGGGATCAAACTCAGTTAATTTAGGGAAAAGGATCAGAAAACGGACGTATAGTGTGTTTTTACTTTTTAGTATGAGAAATCTTCAGTTGTACACTACTTTGGTGAGTACTCCGTGAACACTCACGAACTAGAGACCCTATAAAAAATCCGAACCGCTCATATTGTTCTATATGCCTAAGATAGCCTAACAATAAAAAATCAAGTAATTTGAAGTTCATTTACCCATGATTTAAATCATCACAAAATTGTATGGCTGAAAATTCTAACAGCATGATTGATGGGCAAATGAACTTCAAATTACTTGATTTTTTATTGTTAGGCTATCTTAGGCATATAGAACAATATGAGCGGTTCGGATTTTTCATAGGGTCTCTAGTTTGTGAGTGTTCACGGAGTGCTCACCAAAAGTAGTGTGCAACCGAAGGGGACTCTTTTAGTATTGTTATTGAATTTGGCCGAACAGGTTTAGGATTGTTAAGAGTCTGGGAGAGAGAGGTTTCTTTAGTTAACTATCTATCTATATATTTAAGATAAAGCCGGTAAGTTAGAGGAATTCCCAAATCTTCTATATTCATCATGGGAATTTGGTGGGACAAGCATTAAGAACCCAGTCTTTCCTAAGGTAACTGATTGATGTGTACATACATAAATTGAAGATGAATGGAACATTCAAGATACATGGTTTTTTTGTAGACGTGGCACCAAATCCCATGGTTTACTCAATACATGCGGTGGGTAAAAATTGTCACTTAGTTTATAGGCCCAATAACTTAGGCTTAAGCCCACGCACATCGAACATAATTTAAAGCCTCAAAGGTATAGTGGATCGTAAAATCCGCACCCGAAATCCGTTGACATATGCAGAGTTTTGTTGGATAATATCAATCTCCCTGATCTTCGCCTAACCATTTAAGATCCAACCCCCGTATCAACAAGAGATAAGGTGACCAGATTCTCCTCAACTAAGTCGGCAAATGATGAGAAGAGATATTTCTCTCCTAACCAAATTTCACGAGATATGGATGAAAAACCGTTCCAATCTTCTATTAAAAAATGATCCATCCTCAAAGGCCAGGTATGACATTAGAACCCTAATAAAAGAGATTGGAGACCCTTTTAACTTGAGCGTTGGAGACCCTTTCCCCGGATACAACTCCGGTGTGGTGTTTTTTGCAGGTGGCGAAGGCGAACCATCGTTCAAAATTTTCCACAAAAATGCCTCTTTTTTTACGACGAGTTTCCCCTCTCCTCTCCGAACTCACATTTGTTGTGGCCACATAGAAAAAAGCAGCAACTATACAACTTGTTCATCTTTCTAGTTATATGGGCATGTTGTTTCCACTTAAGATTTGTCGGTATATATGTACTTAATTATTTACTATTCTTCTATAATGTATAGGAGAGAATTTTTTTCTATAAGAATAGTTTGTGGGTACTCATATAATAATGGGTTTCGGTATATGCATACAGATGGCGGATAGTGTTCCAAGTCATATGATGGGTTTATTTGTCCTTTGTTGTTAGTTAGTGTGACACATACTGAGTTTATTGGGTAAAAGGCCTGCTAGATGTTCTGCTTTATCTCTGCCGGTCTTCTTTTTATTGTTTGCCCTTTAAAAGACATTTGAGCAGCTTGTTGGTTTTGCTTTACAGTGTAAATTTTGGGTAATCCTTTGTATCTTTTTTGTTATGACTACTTAGCAATATTGGGACAATAAATTTGATGCTGTTCATTATATGGATGTTAGTTCCTTTTAACAAAGACTTTAAAAATATATCTTGGGGAACTTCTTTTGATGATTAAATATTGTAGCATATGATCTATATGTTAGACTCAGTTAACAGTACTGGTGCCTTTTTTATGAAGGGTTTTAAATCTCTTTGTGAAATGAATGTTTTTGATGAATTTAAACTTTTAACATATATGATTCATATCCATAGATCTCAATAATGAATGTTCCTATATTAACTGATATCGTTAATTTGAGTACTTTCATTCCTGATGTGTGATTTGCATAATCACGCATAGCAATTAGCTTTCCTTTTAGACTTCAACGCTGAGCAAGTTTTTATCATCATTACTAGAGAAGGTTGCAGGGACCAATCTGCATTTTCGACATGTGTAACCTTCATACCTCAAATGTGCAACCTTTAAAGTAACCGTATTTGATACTCTCTTTTGCTCTTTCCAACCATACTTTATTAACCTAATAAGCTTAAGTTTGATCTTATATCGTTATTCATTATCTTAATAAAGTAAATTTTCTTTTATCCTTAAAGTAAAATTATAGTGAATTTCATAATTGCATTTTTTTATATTTAAATTCCTCGTGCATTTACTCTTTTATTATGCATTGCACGCATCAATTAATCTAATATAAGATAACTAATTGTTTCATTCTTGCTATTTACCCTACAGCGAAGATACGTTTAGTCAATTATGTCTAGCAAGAATGAAGAAAAAGCTCAGGCAGCAGCTGACAGGATCAAGGCAGCAGCACTATCTGCTGCCAAAGGCCTTAGCCGTGCCCAAGCTGAGCGGGCAGCTACGGCCGCTGCCCGAAATGTGAATGCTTATGGGCAGAAGGAAGAGGGGCCCAGTCGGTGGCAAGAGAGGAAAGAAGCCAAGCGTCAGATGTATCTCATGAGCACAGAGAAAGCCGTGAAACTCGGTGAGAGGAAAGATCTCAAGGGCTCTATGTCTACTACTAATAGCCAGTCTTCTCAGTGTCAAAAGTGTTTCCAGCCTGGTCATTGGACCTATGAGTGCAAGAATGAACGAGTATACATCTCACGGCCCTCAAGGACCCAACAACTCAAGAACCCTAAGTTGAAGATGGCACTTTCGGCTTCATATGAACTGGACAATCCTGATCTTAAGAAGGGGGAGCAAAGTGAACAAGCGAACAAGAAAGAGAAGGGTGAGAAGAGTGGAACAAAGGGCAAGGGAAGAAGCAAGAGGCACAGGTCTCGTTCTGATTCCGAGGATGATTCCAGTGAGGCTTCTGTTTTTGAGACAGACAGTGAGTCTTCAGCGACTGGGTCTGATGAATCTTCAGGTGATAGCAGTTCGAGCTACAGTTCATCAGATTCAGAGGATAGGAAGAGGAGCAGGAGGGCGAAAAAGAAGCAGAAGAAAAGAAGGCATCATAAGTACAGCTCATCCTCTGAGTCATCTGAGTCCGAGTCTGACTCAGCTTCTGATAGTGATTCAGATGATAAAAATAGTCGGAGGAAGAGCAAGAAGCACAGCCGTAGACGTTAGGGCCAGTTAGGGCTAATTTGGAAGCACGAAGGATGTGATTGGTGTTGATGATATCTTTAGACTCTAGCATGTTTTCTCTAAGTTACTCAACTCTTTTGGGCTTATGTATCTCGCTGGGATGTGGTCTGTCCAGTGCTTTGTGATGTTTTTTGAACAGTTCTAGTAGTCATATTTTATGTAATACTTATTCAGTTCAGGTTTGGTTGCCTTAGACAAATGTGTTGGTTACTGGAATATTTCAGTCCCAGAGTTTCATATGTTGTTGAACTAGCTTGTTTCCACACTTTAAGATCTTGTATTTTTGTATATAATAACTCGGCACCTGATATCTTCTGAATTAGGTGTATGTGTCACTTGGTTATTATTTTCTGAATCACTTTTAGATAGCCAATGCTTTTACTGATGGCAAGTCTTTACTGCTAGTTCACATGATGCTATTTGGCAATGGTCTGTATTTCAGACTTGCATATGAAGATACGAACCTATAATTGTTATCCTTGTATGTGGTCTGAGCAGGCTACTGATATCTGCTAGTATTAAACTTGAGCTGCCCTCATAAGCTTCTTAATTTTTCTTGTTGATTTAAGGTGTACTGCTTGCTTTGGTTTTCAATGTAGTTTATGTTACTTTTTAAAAAGAAAATTGGCACTCATCTTTTTTTTATAACTTCAGTTTGATTAATGGAAAGAGGCAAGAATTTGTTAGAAAAGGGCCCAATAGTTAAGAGACTGAAGCTTCTCCTAGAAAGTAATTTTAACTCTTCATTTTTCTACATCCTTAAAGGCTCCGCCATAACTAGATTCATAATGTGTACTCGTTCATTCCTTATATAGTGGGAGGATTACTATTTTTTCCTGAGACACTTGCAAAAGAGCAGAGAAATAAGAAGACTTCTATTTTTTCCTGAGTACCTGGAAATTTTGCCGTGAATGGGAATCGTCACCACTGTACATGTTCCTCTTCTACTCAATTTTATAGCTTTGTTTATGGTTTATTTGCTATCTTATATTTGGTTTATTGTGACAGCAACGATAGACTGGAACCGAAGGAGGACAAGGAGCAAAAGATCCAACCTCAATGCGTGCCGCAACTGTGACCATCAGGTCCTCCCCTCTTGTTTTTTTCTTGATTTGTTATTTTATTTTTGTACTTGGACAAGTATCTTATGGATGCCTGTTTCTGTACATAGCAGCCTCACGCATGAAATTATTTAGGTAGTTTTATGTATGTAAGAATGGATCCCTATATTCATTTGACAAATAGTTAATGGAATTGTTATGGGTGTAATAGGAGGTTGCAGATAGTAATTATGTGTATAGAAATGTGATATATACATCATTCGGATGATGAGTATACATGCAAATCCTTCAATACGTCGTGGCTGATCCAACTCTCCCTGCTCGATGGGCAGTGTGTAACCATCAAGAGGCTGTAGTCTTCCAGGTTCCGTGTTTTGGTTTCTATTTAAAATTCAATGTTATTTAGATTGTTCATATATATTTAAAATGAATACAAATCCAAATTCGAGAATTTACCAGGTCAAAATGTATCAGTCATGTTATAACAAATTTAATGTTAGCAAAAAGAAAAATGATAATTCCTTTGTGTGCAAAACCTTTATGAGTTACCTGTGCAACCAAATGAGTTCTATCTGTATCTGGCATTTACTTTATGCTACGATCTATTTATAATGTACCATTAGAGTGGAGTACTGGTATATTCTTTGATCGTGATTTTTTGTTTTGTTTATTTATATGCTCTTATCTATTTATTAATGGGACATATATAACTTCTCAGACCTATTCATATTATCCACTTTTTTAATTATGGAATTCTTTTATGACCCTTTTTGATTTTTGGGTGGGTAGGGATCTGTATAATCAATTTAAAAGAGTGGATACTACCCTGAGTTACATCATGCATGGATTTATTTGTTTTTTTCTTCTTGCAAGTTTATGTGACATTTCCTGAGTTTATTGATAACACAGCTACTTGTTTTGCTTTATCAAAGATTCACAACTTTTTTTCCTTTAAAAGATACATTGATATTGTGCAGGTCCTGTAGTGGTTTTGTTCTACAACATCTTCTAATCACTTGCATCATATTTGCGGATCACTAAGAACATATTGGTTCAGTATTTGATGCTTATAGATGTAATTTTTCTTTTTAAGTAAGCATTTAAATCTCACTTTGGGAAATGCTGTAGATGATTCAAAGTATTAAGCATATGATTTATGCATTTGATGCAGTTAGTTTATGGTTTAGGTGTGTCAGTTCTTATGAAGCATATTTAAAACTTTTCTTTCTGAAATGGCTTTGATGAATTTAAACTTTTTATTTACATGTGACTAATATTCATAGTTTTCTTTAATGGATGTTCCTCTGGTAACTGATATTGTTAATTAGTTTGAATACTTTCATTCTGATGTGATCAATAAGAGGACTGCCATTAGTTTTTTTCTCAAAATACATTGATTTTGTGCATGTCTTTGCTACTATCACTAGAGAAGGTTGCAGGAAGCCAATCTACACTATTAACAGCTAGCTAGGTGTAAACCTTCTTCTCACTTCATTCAAATTGCTTGCAACCTTGCACTTACATATATTTAATGCTCTTTTTGACACTTTTGAACTTTGTTAATCTAGTATAAAACTGAAAAATTTGCTGTACTGCCCCCTTTTTGAAAATATTTAGCGCCTTGCCCTACTTCCCAAAACAATTAGCGATATGCCCTTGTTTAGAACACGTCAGCAACAAACGTTATTGGGAAAAACGACATACGTTATTTCGATGCCGTTCTTCCCAATAACGGCATCTGTGTGCAAAAAAGGTTTCATGCCGTTATTTGGAATAATGGCATCTGTTATTTTTTGTCTAAAGATCTAACAGTCTCAATTGTGAGTTGATAGAGAATTGCAAAATTAAAATAACTAATGCCGTTATCTCAGAGAACGGCAACGATTGTATTGATGCCGTTATTTTGAATAACGGCATCAATTATATTCGTTTTGCACAGTTTCCTATAATCAAAAAACCCCTTGTCCTCCCTTTTTGCCTTACGATTTCTTCTCTCCTTCACTCCGACTCCCAAAACCCTAAACCCAAAAAAAAAAAAATCCTAAAATCCCAAGTATTTGGGTGATTTGTAAGTTGCCAATCAAAAATTATACTTAAGACTCTACTCTTGAATCTCTCATTAAGAATTCCAAATCAATCGGAATCCAAATTTGTGGTAAGTTTCGAAAATCCCTTTATTTTTTTTGGCAATGTTGATTTTGATCTATGAGAGATGTATGCATTGGTAGTATAGTACAAGTGATGTAGATTTGTGTTATTTAAGTAGTAATTTTGGAAAAAGTAGTTATGGATTGTATGGTATGTGAAATGTTGAATTGTTGAAAAAGATGCAATTGTTCAAGTTGTTAGGAAAACAAAAAATATAGGGAGATACTTTGTGGGGGTTTTTTTGTTGTCATTATGATGATTGCAAGTAGTTCAAATGTGTTGAAGATCTATGTATACATAATGGTGAAGTAAAGTTGAAGGCAATGCGTGAGGATAAAATCCATTTTTTCAAAATGTGATGAATGTTTTGAGGAAAAAGGAGTTGACTATGGATAGAGGGTTCAAAGCTGAAATCTGTGGTTCTTCACAGCGTACATCTTCACTTGATGTTGTAGAGCATCTTTGGTTGGAAATCTTTGACCTATGAAGAGTACATTCAAGTTGGAAGAACCAACGAAAGACTGTCCATGTTCATTTATGGTGGCACGAGACATCCATTCATTGGATTGAGATCCACGCATCGCTGCACTTGTGTCCTGACTTGGCAACACGCGGGCATTGTTAACTGGCACATCGATATTGACATCAGCAACCGGAGCTTCAACGACAATCTCCTCATCATCATCTTCGAGACCGCGTTCCTCATCTTCTTCCTCTTCGACTAAGTTGTTATTTACAACGGCGTTGTCAAAGTCTTCCATAGCCATGCCAGCTACCAAAATATTTTGTGGCAATAGCGTAGGATGTACCTACTCGTATTCGGAGGAAACCGGTTCCATTGGAGTTGTGCTAGTATCTTCGTCTGTATTTGAAATTCTAGCATGTGACTCTGCAGATGGTTTCAAAGTCCGTGTGGGCCTTGGACTTTCGATAACAACTCGTGTAGTATTTGGAAGCCTCGTTTGATCAATATATAACTCAACTAGATTCCAACTACAACTTGGATGAAGTGTCCTAAGCAACATAGACCTCAGGGAATTGTCATTATCTATGGGTACCAACATGAAATACTGCGCATCCCCTTTACCAGTAGCATAACGGGCTCTGAGTTTCAGACTCATTTCACTTCTATCTGTAACACCCCGAATTTCAAATAAGGATAAATTCGAGATTTCACAGGATCTTTACTTCACTTCGTACAATTTTACAAGGAAATTTGAAACTTTTTCAATAGTACATCAGAGTTCATTTACACTTGGTTTTTACACAGCAGAAAATTACAACAAAATGTAACTTGTACAACTTCATAAATTGAGTCATCGATTGCATCAGATACTCCTTCAAAAATAGTCCATTACCTGCATGTCAATCTGTGGGCACGTCAGTTACTTACAACTGACGAAATGTTATACTCGGCCATCCTCTCTATGCCGTACATATAACGATCTTATTACTTTAATAAAAACACAACAGCTGAATGAATAATAAAGTGTTAAAGTGTCTACGCTAAACATGTAAGTGTATGTCATATCTTAATGCCTAATGCACACATTTCTATGCTAGGATGACACTAAGGTACACTTGTTCGGATTCTATGCATCCCATACTACATAGGTCCGAGGGCAAGTGCCTACGTTCTTCACAATACAGGGCTCGATCCCTCGCCATGAAAACTACCCAGTAGCAAGAACAAGGTTCGGGCATTCCACGAGTACGGATCTCAGCCCCAGAGTACATTGCCCGGCTATTATACAGTCTCCTCGTCGTGCGAATCCCCCGCAAGTGCTACTCTAGCCCCGGTATACGTATATACACTGGGGAACCAAAAACTATCCGCCCGACTATTCATGATCCCGGAGTACACCGCCCGATCAATCATTATAATCCTGGATTTCAAAAAAGTAAATTCGTCCCTATCGAAGCAACCACAGTCCCGGAGTACACCGCCCGACTGGGTCTATAGTCCCGAAGTACATTGCCCGACTATATAGAGTGCCTCACTTACGTTTGCCCAGGTTTACTACACTTCACTTAAGTGCCTAACTCTTAATGTTCAAGACATGAATAATCTTTCAAGCCTAGAATTAGTATTACCTACTACCGGGCTTAACCAACATCCACCGAGATAGCTCCATGGCAAATCTCAAAATATAATAATCATTTCATATAAAATTGCCGGTACATAAGGTCCTACTAACTCTAAATTCAAATTTCTCGTGTACAAGAATCATGGGTATTTACACCCTTTCAATAATCATGCTTATGTCTCCAACTTATTCATGTTTCAACTTAGTATTTATTCATGCGTTTTCAAACATAGAACAAATGATCTCTATCTCGAAATATTCAACATTATAAACTTATATAAGCAATTGAAACAAATTCCTATCTCAACATGAGTGTTTATTCAATAACATTCAAGAACACAATTTCACTACATGAATTGTTACAACAAAATCTAGGTCATCACAAAGTCTTTGTTCATTATAGAATACTTCTAAACAAGATATAAGTGTAATTCCTTAAAAGATCACTTCACGAAATATACTAGAATTCTATTCTCATGATTTTCATTTTTTTTATACTTCAAATTATACAAGCAAACTATCTTCTAATATTTTCATTCTACTTTATATCCATAACCCATTTTAATTAGAACTTCATTACATAAAGAAAAATCCATTTCATAATCATAATCAGTTTCAATAAAACTTTGATTTCACATCTATAATTAGTTTCGATTAAATCCCTTTAGAAAAAATATCAATTCATTGAAAGAATAAGAAAACAACAAAAAAATAAAAGGGTGCTTCCGGGTTTCGAACCCATGACCCCAGACCGAATGTTTATTCAATAACATTCATTTCAAGAACACAATTTCACTACATGAATTGTTACAACAAAATCTAGGTCATCACAATGTCTTTGTTCATTATAGAATACTTCTAAACAAGATATAAGTGTAATTCCTTAAAAGATCACTTCACGAAATATACTAGAATTCTATTCTCATGATTTTCATTTCTTTTTATACTTCAAATTATACAAGCAAACTATCTTCTAATATTTTCATTCTACTTTATATCCATAACCCATTTTAATTAGAGCTTCATTACATAAAGAAAAATCCATTTCATAATCATAATCAGTTTCAATAAAACTTTGATTTCACATCTATAATTAGTTTCGATTAAATCCCTTTAGAAAAAATATCAATTCATTGAAAGAATAAGAAAACAACAAAAAAATAAAAGGGTGCTTCTAGGTTTCGAACCCATGACCCTAGACCGAACCGCACAGAGCTCAAGCACAACTCACCGACCACTAATCCAAGTGGACTTTGGTGTCCAAATGCCTCGATAAAAACCCTTTATGTTCACTCTGGCTTCGGGTGAATTTTAAAACAAGAAAAATTTATATACTTGGCATAACAGGTTTCGAACCCAGGCCCAAAGGGAAACCAGCGCAACACTTAGACCACTAGGCCAAGTGCACCTATCGATATGTAGTTTCTTCATATGTTTTTATTCCAACCTTCTATTATTCCACTATTTCACAAAACTCGATTCTCTAACTGTTCTAATCTTTTATTAGGCTGAAATTACTTCATATAAACTAAGTTTATTTTCTACAGTAACTCAATGATTAAAAATTCATATTTTAGACAATAAAAATCAAAATTTCATTTTATTTCTTCCTATTGATAAACATGAATTTACATTTATTCGATGTGATCCAAATAGCGCATTATATCTTTTATAAACCATCAAATGAGTTTAATAGCATTAAATTTACTTTACAAAATAAAATTTGTTTGCTTAACAAAAGAAGGAATCCCAACAAATGTTCATACATTCAATTATTCATTCATGTATACTAGTTCATGGCAGAAAGATCAATTATTTCTTTTCTCATTAACAACTACATCTTGTAATTTAATTTACTCATCATAACATGATTTACTACCATGGTTTATGTGATTGTTTCTTTACTTCGAATTTCATGATAAATAGTAAATTACTTAATTTCAACTAAGTCTTAGCATGTCATACTAGCACACATCACATTCAACTTTTATTCTATTCATTATTAGCATGGTAACAATAAAATCATGAGTTGCTAGCATGGATTCTTATCTACAATATCTCATTTAATCCTCTACTACTCATTGACCTATTAGCATGCAAATTCTACTTAGAAAGCATATGAACACCTACCTTTAGTGAAGGGTTGAACAAACAAGATGGAAGCACTCTTAGCTCCAACCAAGCAATCCTAGCTCCTAGCAACTCCTAGCAAGGCCTTCTCCTCCTAGCAAGACTTCTCCAAAGCAAGAACTCCACCACAAAGATGAGAACACACTACTCTCTTTCTTTTCTTTTTCTCTTTCTTTTCTTTCTTTTGTACTTTTCTTACTTTGTTATTGTTTTTGGTGTTAGAAGAGAGGAGAAATAGTGGGCTATTTATAGGTCTAGACTAGGTCTAATGTGCAAAATTTCACAACCTAATAATTTCCATTTATCATAATTTAAAACTCATTTTCATAACTCCCCTAATTAAATCCTCCAAATCATAACCTCCCCTAATTAAATCTTCCAAATCATAACCTCCCCTAATTAAATCCCGCTCTTCTCTCATGTGTACAATCCGGTCAAGCCTAAAAACTGGCCCTTGTGTGTGTGTGCATGTACAAATGCACATACAATTTTAATTCAACCCTATAACTTTAAATGTGTACTAACCTTTTTGTAACTTGTTATGTATTAGTATACACTTAGTTTTATTTGTGAATTTACTAGTGGGCTTGCTTAATGGGCCTATCAATTAATTAATTAATTCAATTACCTAGTGGGCTCACCTCCTAATGGGCTAAATTCTAACCTTTTGGTCCATGGAATAACTAAGGGCTAAATAAATTATGCATGCTAAAAGGAATGAATAATGAGATTAATAAATGAAGAATAAAATTTTGCATATGCATCTTACGTGCAAAGAAATAAAAATGCATTTTAATTAAAATAAAAAGTGGGGTGTTACAACACTCCCTCCTTAGAATAGTTCCGTCCCCGGAACTACGTTTAGGAGCGAGTAATTACTAAGAAGAAAAGAAAAAAGGTCTACAAAAGAAAACTCAGTTGAAAAGTTCAGGATGATCCTTCCACATCCTTTCCTCTGATTCCCAAGTTGCCTCCTCAACAAACTGATTCCTCTAAATGACCTTTACCATGGGTATCGTCTTGTTTCTCAAGACTTTTTCTCAGCGATCCACAATCTCAAGGGTGCTCAGCATAGCTCAAATCCAGTTGCAAACCTTCTGGCACTTCTGGAAGATGATGACTCGGGTCAGGAACATAGCCTCTTAGCATGGATACATGAAAAACATTGTGCACTTGGGCCAACTCTTCCGGTAGTTCTAACCGATAAGCTGTCTTCCCAATTCTCTTCAATATCTTGTATGGTCCAATATATCTCGGGGCTAATTTTCCTCCTCGCCCGAACCAAATCACCCCTTTAGTCGGAGACACCTTCACAAAGACATAGTCACCTTCGTTAAACTCCATGTCTCTCCTCCTGTTGTCGGCGTAACTCTTTTGCCTGCTCTGCGCGTCGACCAACCTCTTTCTGATTGGCTCAATCTTCTCTGAGGTTTGCTGCACAATTTCTGGTCCAAATAGCTGCCTTTCTCCCACTTCATACCAACAAACTGGAGTCCTGCATTTTCTCCCATACAGAGCTTCATAGGACGCCATTCCAATGCTCGTCTGGAAACTGTTGTTGTATGCAAATTCTACCAGAGCTAAGTGTTTCTTCCAGCTACCCCCAAAATCCAGCACACAACACCTGAGCATATCCTCCAGTATTCTGTTGACCCTTTCAGTTCGCCCATCTGTCTGAGGATGAAAGGCTGTACTGAAATCAGTCCTTGTCCCCATAGCTGCCTGTAGACTCTTCCAAAAATGCGAAGTGAAATGCACATCTCTGTCGGATACTATTGACATCGAAACTCCATGTAGTTTCACAATCTCATCCACATACAACTCTGCCAGCTTCTCCATTGACCAAGTAAGTTTCATTGCTAAGAAGTGAGCTGACTTGGTGAGTCGGTCCACTATTACCCAAATGGTATCATTGCCTTTGGAACTTTTGGGTAAACCCGTGATGAAATCTATGCTGATACAGTCCCATTTCCATTTCGGGATGGGTAAAGGCTGCAACAAACCATCGGGCTTCTGATTTTCTGCATTGACCTGCCGGTAAACCGCACACTTGGCCACAAACTTTGCCACATCTCGCTTCATACCTGGCCACCAGAAGTGTAGCTTTATATCCTTGTACATTTTGGTACTCCCAGGATGCACGGATAACAAAGTAGCATTTGCTTCCTGAAGAATACTTTCTTTTAGTTCCGCTACATCTGGCATACATAGCCGCTCCCCAAACCAAAGTACTGTATCCTTCACCTGAAATTTTGCTACTCTGCCTAAGCCAGCCTGTTCTATCATCCCTTGGATCTCTGGATCCGTCTTCTGACTGTCAATGATTCTGTCTCTTAAAGTGGGTTGAATCCTCAAGTGAGCTAAGGATGTTGATTCTTGATTTTGATGATCACAACACAGTGCAACATGTGTCTATGTTATACAGCTAACATTGCAGTGTACATACCAAAGACAATTCTAGCTGAACAAATGAACAAGCTCAAAAGGATACAGATGAAGACTTCACTCAGACAAGATCCAAGACTTCACTCAAGACAAGACTCAAGACTCAAGACCTTAGCTCAAATTGTATCAAATTATAATGTCTTGTAAAAACAATGTATCTTACTTTCTGTTGAGTCTTAGTCTGATGTAAAGCCTTGTCACACACACACACTCAAAATTTCATAATGTGTGTCTCTTAAAAACCCCCAAAAAGAGTCAAAACAGTTTGAAGAATTTTAACTCTTGAGTACCAGTCGACTTAAGCTTCTGCCAGTCGACTGACAGTACAAAACTATTTAAAATTATTCAAACTCTGATCAGTCGACTCATATGGCAACCCAGTCGACTGTTCGAGAGCTTTTGACCGTTTTCTATTTTTCAAAATCGAATTTTTTCAAACTCAAAAGCTTAGATCCGTTGGTTGACAGTTGAGTAACTGTCTCCCAACGTTCAGGAGATCAAACACTTTAAGTAGAGTTCAGATCTCACTGAAAAAATACAGATCTCTTTTTGGAAATCCGAGCATCTTTGTGAGAAAAATTCTAAGTGATTTTTCGAGAAATAAAGCTTTCAAGATCATTCTCTCTGGTTCTCTACACTCAGTCCAGTATAGCAACGAATTCGCTTTGGACTGAGTATAGAAGTCAACCTTTTTTATTAGCCACGTGCATCAACACATACACCAACAAGGCTATAGGTTGACTGTAAAGTATTTCTTGTTCTCTTGCTCTCGGTTGGAGAGTGTTTTTGACTCTAGGTTGTAGAGTCGGTTTTGTTTCACTCTTGGTAGTAGAGTGGGTCGGCTTTCTCTGGTTGAGAGAAAGGACTACGGGTTAGACAAGGTTGTTGTCGTAACGCCGTAGGGTATTCTTGTAATCTTTTTCAAGAATAGTGAAAATCTCAAGTGGGTTGCTTGGGGACTGGATGTAGGTCGGGAGGACCGAACCAGGATATATCTTGTGTACTCTGTGATTGATTGTCTTGTGTTTACATTCACTCTTGTTTATTTAAGTTCTGCAAAAAGTTTCTGGACAGTCGACTCCTTGCACTATCAGTCGACTGGTCAGTGCCGTTTGTAGTTGTAGAGTCATTGTGCCTTCAGTCGTCTGTCTCATTCATCAGTCGACTGCACAGAGTTATTGTTTTTCATTTATTTTTGTGATATCAGTCGACTGGTTCATAACCAAGTCGACTGCACCGAGAAAAATTTCCGCAGTTTGTATTAAACACTATTCACCCCCCCTCTAGTGTTTGTTGTCTTGCCTACAGGATCCAACACAGGAAGCTTCCATACTTTGTAGGACCACTTCAATTCCTGCTCGATCTAGCTCATCTGCTAACTTTACCTGGGTTTTGATCAACCGAGACAAACTGACCTTTCTGCTAAGCGCATTTGCTACCACATTTGCTTTGCCTGGATGATATTTGATCTCAGGTCGGATATCCTCCAACACCTCCAACCATCTCCTCTGCCTCAAGTTCAAGTCTTTTTGTTGATAAATATACTTCAAGCTCTTGTGATCGGTGTACATATTGACTTTTTCCCCATACACATAATGTCTCCATTGCTTCAAAGCATAGATGATCGCTGCTAGTTCCAAATCATGGGTCGGGTAATTCTTTTCATGCGATCTAAGTTGCCTAGACCCATAAGAAATCACCTTCCCTTCTTGCATTAGTACGCAACCCAGTCCGCGATGTGAAGCATCGCTGTAGATATCATACTCAACTCCTGCTCTGGGCAACGCTAAGATAGGGGCTATAGTCAATTTCTCCTTAATTGCCTAGAAACTTGCTTCACATTGCTCTGACTATTTGAAATTCACATTCTTCTTTGTGAGTCCCGTGAGCGGCACAGCTATCTGAGAGTAACCTTGAATAAACCTTCTGTAGTATCCGGTTAAACCCAAAATGCTTCTAATCTCCTTCACCGTGGTCGGTCTTGGCCAGTTTTTTACTGCTTCAACCTTCTGCGGGTCAGTAGCTACTCCCTCCTTAGAAAGGATGTGACCCAGGAAGGCGACTTCGGTTTTTCAGAAGTCACATTTAGACAATTTCACATATAGCTGATGCTCCTGAAGCTTCTTCAGAACCTCTGTCAAGTGCTTGGCGTGTTCTTCCTTGGACTTGGAGTGGACCAAAATTTCGTCAATGAATACAACAATAAAGGAATCGATGAAAGGCCGTAAAACTCTGTTCATCATGTCCATGAAAATAGCCGGTGCATTTGTGACTCCAAATGTTTAACCTTCCACTTTTGCGCATCCAATTCTCGTCGAAGAGATGCAACGAGGTCGTCTGGGGAGTCTTCAGAAAGGTCAGGTGGTGGTGGAGTAATCTCCCTGGACTCGAGAAATTCTTCCTCCTCTATCTCGAAGGGTTCTTCCTCTTCTTCTTCTTCCGAGTCCTTTTCTTCCTCTGGGTCCTTTTCTTCCTCTTCTTCCATTGGTTCTTCTTCTGAGTCCTCAGGGTGAACAAACCAAGGAAGCCCATTCTGGTGATCAATTTGGTTGGCCATCTTACAGAAAAGAGGAAATGTCATCTTACAAGTCAATGTAAATATGAGTCTAGATCTATAAGTTGAAACTCACACGCTAGTGTTCACTCTAGGGTGTCGTTCCTTATAAATTTGTACTACTAGTGAAGCCAGCTCTGATACCATCTATAACACCCCGAATTTCAAATAAGGATAAATTCTAGATTTCACAGGATCTTTACTTCACTTCGTACAATTTTACAAGGAAATTTGAAACTTTTTCAATAGTACATCAAAGTTCATTTACACTTGGTTTTTACACAGCAGAAAATTACAACAAAATGTAACTTGTACAACTTCATAAATTGAGACATCGATTGCATCAGATACTCCTTCAAAAATAGTTCATTACCTGCATGTCAATCTGTGGGCACGTCAGTTACTTACAACAGACGAAATGTTATACTCGGCCATCCTCTCTATGCCGTACATATAACGATCTTATTACTTTAATAAAAACACAACAGCTGAATGAATAATAAAGTGTTAAAGTGGCTACGCTAAACATGTAAGTGTATGTCATATCTTAATGCCTAATGCACACATTTCTATGCTAGGATGACACTAATGCACACTTGTTTGGATTCTATGCATCCCATACTACATAGGTCCGAGGGCAAGTGCCTACGTTCTTCACAATACAGGACTCGATCCCTCGCTATGAAAACTACCCAGTACCAAGAACAAGGTTCAGGCATTCCACAAGTACGGATCTCAGTCCCAGAGTACACTGCCCGGCTGTTATACAGACTCCTCGTCGTGCGAATTCCCCGCAAGTGCCACTCTAGCCCCGGTATACATATATACACCGCGAAAAACTATCCGCCCGACTATTCATGATCCCGGAGTACACCACCCGATCAATCATTATAATCCCGGATTTCAAAAAAATAAAATCGTCCCCATCAAAGCAACCATAGTCCCGGAGTACACCGCCCGACTGGGTCTATAGTCCCGAAGTACATCGCCCGACTATATAGAGTGTCTCACTTATGTTTGCCCAGGTTTACTACACTTCACTTAAGTGCCTAACTCTTAATGTTCAAGACATGAATAATCTTTCAAGCCTAGAATTAGTATTACCTACTACCGGGCTTAACCAACATCCACCGAGATAGCTCCATGGCAAATCTCAAAATATAATAATCATTTCATATAAAATTTCCGGTACATAAGGTCCTACTAACTCTAAATTCAAATTTCTCGTGTACAAGAATCATGGGTATTTACACCCTTTCAATAATCATGCCTATGTCTCCAACTTATTCATGTTTCAACTTAGTATTTATTCATGCGTTTTCAAACATAGAACAAATGATCTCTATCTCGAAATATTCAACATTATAAACTTATATAAGCAATTGAAACAAATTCCTATCTCAACATGAGTGTTTATTCAATAACATTCAAGAACACAATTTCACTACATGAATTGTTACAACAAAATCTAGGTCATCACAATGTCTTTGTTCATTATAGAATACTTCTAAACAAGATATAAGTGTAATTCCTTAAAAGATCACTTCACGAAATATACTAGAATTCTATTCTCATGATTTTCATTTCTTTTTATACTTCAAATTATACAAGCAAACTATCTTCTAATATTTTCATTCTACTCTATATCCATAACCCATTTTAATTAGAGCTTCATTACATAAAGAAAAATCCATTTCATTATCATAATCAGTTTCAATAAAACTTTGATTTCACATCTATAATTAGTTTCGATTAAATCCCTTTAGAAAAAATATCAATTCATTGAAAGAATAAGAAAACAACAAAAAAATAAAAGGGTGCTTCCGGGTTTCGAACCCATGACCCCAGACCGAGTGTTTATTCAATAACATTCATTTCAAGAACACAATTTCACTACATGAATTGTTACAACAAAATCTAGGTCATCACAATGTCTTTGTTCATTATAGAATACTTCTAAATAAGATATAAGTGTAATTCCTTAAAAGATCACTTCACGAAATATACTAGAATTCTATTCTCATGATTTTCATTTCTTTTTATACTTCAAATTATACAAGCAAACTATCTTCTAATATTTTCATTCTACTTTATATCCATAACCCATTTTAATTAGAGCTTCATTACATAAAGAAAAATCCATTTCATATTCATAATCAGTTTCAATAAAACTTTCATTTCACATCTATAATTAGTTTCGATTAAATCCCTTTAGAAAAAATATCAATTCATTGAAAGAATAAGAAAACAACAAAAAAATAAAAGGGTGCTTCTGGGTTTCGAACCCATGACCCCAGACCGAACCGCACAGAGCTCAAGCACAACTCGCTGACCACTAGTCCAAGTGGACTTTGGTGTCCAAATGCCTCGATAAAAACCCTTTATGTTCACTCTGGCTTCGGGTGAATTTTAAAACAAGAAAAATTTATATACTTGGGCATAACGGGTTTTGAACCCAAGCCCAAAGGGAAACCAGCGCAACACTTAGACCATTAGGCCAAGTGCGCCTATCGATATGTAGTTTCTTCATATGTTTTTATTCCAACCTTCAATTATTCCACTATTTCACAAAACACGATTCTCTAACTGTTCTAATCTTTTATTAGGCTGAAATTACTTCATATAAACTAAGTTTACTTTCTACAGTAACTCAATGATTAAAAATTCATATTTTAGACAATAAAAACCAAAATTTCAATTTATTTCTTCCTATTGGTAAACATGAATTTACATTTATTCGATGTGATCCAAATAGCGCATTATATCTTTTATAAACCATCAAATGAGTTTAATAGCATTAAATTTACTTTACAAAATAAAATTTGTTTGCTTAACAAAAGAAGGAATCCGAACAAATGTTCATACATTCAATTATTCATTCATGTATACTAGTGCATGGCAGAAAGATCAATTATTTCTTTTCTCATTAACAACTACATATTGTAATTTAATTTACTCATCATAACATGATTTACTACCATGGTTTATGTGATTGTTTCTTTACTTCGAATTTCATGATAAATAGTAAATTACTTAATTTCAACTAAGTCTTAGCATGTCATACTATCACACATCACATTCAACTTTTATTCTATTCATTATTAGCATGGTAACAATAAAATCATGAGTTGCTAACATGGATTCTTATCTACAATATCTCATTCAATCCTCTACTACTCATTGACCTATTAGCATGCAAATTCTACTTAGAAAGCATATGAACACCTACCTTTAGTGAAGGGTTGAACAAACAAGATGGAAGCACTCTTAGCTCCAACCAAACAATCCTAGCTCCTAGCAACTCCTAGCAAGGCCTTCTCCTCCTAGCAAGACTTCTCCAAAGCAAGAACTCCACCACAAAGATGAGAACACTCTACTCTCTTTCTTTTCTTTCTTTTCTTTCTTTTCTTACTTTGTTATTGTTTTTGGTGTGAGAAGAGAGGAAAAATAGTGGGCTATTTATAGGTCTAGGCTAGGGTCTAATGTGCAAAATTTCACAACCTAATAATTTCCATTTATCATAATTTAAAACTCATTTTCATAACTCCCCTAATTAAATCCTCTAAATCATAACCTCCCCTATTTAAATCTTCCAAATCATAACCTCCCCTAATTAATCCCTCTCTTCTCTCATGTGTACAATCCAGTCAAGCCTAAAAACCGGCCCTAGTGTGTGTGTGTGCATGTACAAATGCACATACAATTTTAATTCAACCCTATAACTTTAAATGTGTACTAACCTTTTTGTAACTTGTTATGTAGTAGTGTACACTTAGTTTTATTTGTGAATTTACTAGTGGGCAATTATGAATCACTGAAATTATGAATCACTGAAATTTTGTTTCTTCCTTTGTTTCACGTGTGTCTAATCTCATACGTACGAGATAACTATTATTTTGATTCATTCTATTATTTTCTTACAGCGATATCTCTACTAGATGCAGTAATAACGAGGAAGACACAAATCACATCTTTTTGAACTGTCATAGAGCAAAACTAACGTGAGAGGTTGTTAGTCGTGGGTTTGGGTCTATACAGAGTCCCTCCTTAATATCTGAGGCATGGGACATAGGGAGAGGGGTGAGCATAAGAAAAGAGGATAGGGAAGCATGAGATCTGCCAGTGGCTGCGACTATTTGGGGCTTGTGGCTAGATCGAAATAATCTGTGTTTTCGTAATTGCAATCATAGATTTTCTGTTGTTATGAATCAAATTTACGGTTTCATTTATGCATGGGCAGGTCAAGCAGGTCAGAGAAAGAAGCTGCATAGGGAGAGGGAGTAGAAGGCCAGGCAGAGCGAGGATGTGGGGATGGGGTTTTATTTTGTGTGTCCTGCATTTGTAGTTTCTACTATTGTCGTTGTTGTTTTATATTTGCTTCAGATGTGAGATTTATCTTTTATTTCTTTTTGTAATGGGATCTACTGTGTTTCGTTAATCTATCGTTAATGGAACGATGACTGACGATGTCATCTTTATTAAAAAAAAAAGGATCTCTCTACTAATATTTGCGGATATCCTAGTCAATTATGTCTAGCTAGCAAGAATGAAGAGAAATAGCACAGGCAGCAGCACAATCCGCTGCAGAAGGCCTTGGTCGGGCCCAGGCTGAGCGAGCAGCAGCAGCTGGTGAAGAAAATAATTTTGGGGAAAATAATTCTTATTCTTCTTGTTGTTTTTTCTTTACTGTATACATCTATATATATGAATTACATTCTTGGAGAAGAAGAAAAGAAATTGAGAGAAGATTGGGGAGATGAGAGATTTGAGGAATCTGTTTCCTATATATTAGGAAACAGAATATACAATTATTATGTTTCAACACTCTCCCTCAAGTTGGTGCATAGATATCGAACGTGCCCAACTTGTCAACAAATTTCAAGAAGAGCCGAGTCGAAACAGCCTTGGTTAGGATATCTGCGACTTGCTCTTCTGACTTCACTTTGGATATCTCAATAACTTCCGAAATATCACACACCGCTTGACTGTCACAATACACCTTCATAGGTTCCTTTGGACCATAGCCTAAGTCCTGCAACAGGAGTTTCAGCAATAAAGCTTCTGATATACTTAAAGCTACTCCGCAATACTCAGCCTCTGCACTAGAGTGTGCAACAACATTTTGCTTCTTGCTCCACCATGTAACTAAATTTCTTCCAACAAAGGTGAAATATCCTGAAGTGGAGTGCCTATCGATTGTAGATCCTGCCCAATCAGCATCAGTATATGCCTCAACCTTCAAGTGTCCATGTTTCGCAAATAAGACACCTTTTTCTGGGGCTGACTTAATGTATTTCATAATTCTCATTACCGTGTCCATATGTTGTTTCCGAGGTGCATGCATAAACTGACTTACCACACTTAAATCATATGACAAATCTGGCCGTGTATGTGCAAGGTACATTAGTCATCCAACCAATCTCTGATATCTTTACTTATCACAAGGCACTTGATCAGCTTCGTTGCATAGTTTCAGTCCTTCTTCCAATGGTGTACTAATCGGTTGACAAGCGGACATTCCAGTTTCCTTCAATAAATCCAGAGCATATTTTCTTTGAGAAAGAAATATCCCCTTTCTTGAGCGAGAAACTTCAATACCAAGGAAGTATCTCAAAGGACCAAGATCTTTCATTTCGAACTCTTGTGACATGTAGTTCTTTAATGCCTTCATATCTTCAGGATCATCTCCAGTTACTATCATATCATCAACATAAATAATGAGAGCAGTAATTTTACCTTCTTTCCTTTTTAGGAATAGAGTATGATCAAAATTACTCTGATAGTATCCGAATATCCTCATTGCTTTTGTAAATCTCCCAAACTAGGCTCTTGGTGACTGCTTCAGTCCATACAATGCTTTCTTCAGATGACGTACTTTGTTGCTGTGTTGGACTGGTCTGTTCGACCCTGATGGAAGATCCATATAGACTTCTTCTGTCAATTCCCCATGCAAAAATGCATTCTTCACATCAAATTGCTCCAACGGCCAGTCAAAATTGGCAGCAAGTGTCAGTAAGACTCGAACAGTATTGAATTTTGCCACCGGTGCGAATGTATCTTCATAATCAATTCCATACATTTGAGTGTACCCTTTGGCAACCAGCCTTGCTTTGTATCGCTCTATTGAACCATCAGACTTATACTTCACTGTATAAATCCATCTGCATCCTACTGGCTTCTTTCCTGCTGGCAGCTCGACTATCTCCCAAGTTTCGTTCTTTTTCAAGGATTTCACCTCCTCATCCATAGCTGCTTTCCACCTTGGATCAGTAAGGGCTTCCTGCACACTGTTAGGAATAGATACAGTAGATAATTGATTCACAAATGACTTATTTGATTCAGACAATCGGTGAGTGGACACATAATGACTCGTGGGATACTTGACTTTACTAGTGGGATTAGGCTTGTAAGTGGGTTTTGGAATACCTCTAGTAGTACGGTTTGGGAGTTCTCTTCTTGGAGCTTCGGACAGCATGACGATTGGTTTTGGGGTTCTGTTGGGAGTAGAGATAGATCTGATGGTACTGGTGGTGGAGATGGTTCAGATGGTACTGGTGGTGGAGATGGCTCATCTTCATAGAGGTTCGGCACTGACTGCAGATCTTCGTGGAAATTTTCATCCAAGTCTTCATTCGAGTGATCGTCATTACTTACATCCTGATTTTCTCCCTTATATCTGATTGTTCAGTTTGAATAGTAACCACTTCATCATAGACAAGAGTTTGAACTTCACTTCGGTACTCACCCTGAAGTTCAACCTCAGAGGAAAAATACATCTCATCTTCATGGAACACAACATCCATAGTCACAAACATCTTTTGAGTTGGTGGGTGATAGCACCGATACCCTTTCTTATTCTGTGCATATCCCACGAAAACACAGCGGACAGCTCGAGGAGTTAACTTATTGCGTTCATGTTGATGAAGATGAACAAATGCAACACACCCAAATACACGAGGTGGCAAGTTGACGACTTTTGGTGCATTCACAGCTTCAGTTAATGCTTGAAATGGTGTGAGGAAATTTAGGATATTAGAGGGAACTCGGTTGATTAGATATGCAGCAGAAGCAAGGGTTATCCTTAATAAATGAGTTGCATATTTCCATGGATGAGAGAAGCACGGACCACTTCGAGCAAGTATCTATTTTTCCTTTCTGCAACCCCATTCTGTTGAGGTGTATACGAGCATGTAGTCTGATGAACAATTCCGTGTTCCACCAAATATTGTTGCAGATTTGAACTCAGGTACTCTCCACCATTATCACTCCTAAGAACTTGAATATGTGATTTATACTGAATCATAACATGCTTGTGAAATTTCTGAAACAAACCACTAACTTCACTTTTCGACTTCATCAAACAAATCTAGGTCATACGGGTACAGTCATCAATAAAGGTCACAAACCATTTGGCTCCTCCAAATGTAGTGGTTTTGGATGGACCCCAAACATCAGAATGAATAATCATAAAAGGAAGAGAGCTTCTACTTGGACTTAGAGGAAAAAAGACACGATGACCTTTTGCGAGTTCACACACATCACACCGAAAGGCATATATATCCAACTTCAAAAATAAACTTGGAAAGAATTTCTTCAAATAACCAAAAGAAGCATGCCCTAGACGTCGATGCCATAGCCAAATATCTGATTTCTTCTTCTCATCTTCGGATCCTTCCACACTTAGAGCTTGAGTCAACTTGCTTGAACATTCATATTCTAAATCCAAGTAATAGAGCTTCCCGTGTCTAACCCCATAACCAATCGTCTTACGAGTCCGAATATCCTTAAACACACAATGTGAAGGCCAAAAAAACTACAATACAATGTAAGGCAGTGGTTATTTGAGCAAAAGATAATAGGTTGAAATTCAAGGATGGCACAACTAGGAAAGTATCTAGGGTTAGGTTGTTTGTGAGGTGTATGGTACCCTCGCCAGCAATAGTGGCAAGATCACCATTGGCAGTGGACACAGTTGATTTAGTGGATGATTGAAAATTTTGAACTTGTCTAGAATCAAAAGTCATATGGTCGGTAGCACCCGAATCAATTATCCATGCACTATTCATAACAGAAGCAGAAATATTAAATACCTTACCATCATTACCTGCAGCTGTAACTAATGTAGAGGCGAGTCCAATATTCTTCTTAGCTCCATCAGTTTTTCTCATGGTAGTGGCACAAGAAAACAACGGATCTGATCTTCAACAGCCAATAGCAAACGACACAACTTGGCCAAGAACAGCTCAAAGTCTCCAACAAAACAACAAAAATAGCAACAATCCAATACCCAAACAACAACTCCACAGCGGATCAAAAACACCAAACACC
The DNA here is from genome assembly GCA_017893485.1 of Hemerocallis citrina. Lineage (NCBI taxonomy): Eukaryota > Viridiplantae > Streptophyta > Magnoliopsida > Asparagales > Asphodelaceae > Hemerocallis > Hemerocallis citrina. The sequence continues at coordinate 73,732,213 of CM030362.1, read as the reverse complement.
GAGATCCAAACGCCAAACACAAGATCAAGATCTCTCCTTCTCAGATCAGCAAACAGACAATTAACACGTGCACAAACTACGTGTAAAGAACCCCATGCAAAGAGACAGCAACAGTAGAAAAGAGAAAGCCACAATGGCAGCTCTCGGAATCTGGCCGACGGCGGTGGACGGCGTTGCAAAGGCAGCCCAACGGAGGCAGGAGGGCAACGACTGTGGTGCTATAGTGCTGGCGACAAGATAGGGCGGCGTCGACGCTGGGGGGTCAAGGCGGCGCGACGGGAGGCGACGAAATAGGGAGGAAGGGAAGTTCGGGATTGGGGGTTTTGTTGTCTGTCAACAAGAGCGGAAGGAGGAGGCTCAGGGGTTGCGGTGTTGGCATCGGGAGGGCGACGAAGTGGGAGGATGCGACTGGAGGTCGGGGGTGATTGGAGTGGGATGGTGAGGATGAGGCCGATGACTGGAGGACGATGGATTCGACAAGGGGCGACGAAGCAATGGAGGGAGAAGCAGTCGATGGGTGGTGGCGGAAGTCGTGGATGAGGGCAGAGCGGCGACGGCGACGACGACGGGTAAGGAGGATTTTCGGTGACGGGATCTGACAGGATCGAGGTCGATGATCGGTGACGGGATCAACAACGGGATCAGATCAAGATGGAGGTGATTAGCCTCCTTTTCTTCTTCTTCAGTTGGCCTAGATCTGATTAGGCTCTGATACCATGAAGAAAATAATTTTAGAAAAAATAATTCTTATTCTTCTTGTTGTTTTTTCTTTATTGTATATATCTATATATATGAATTACATTCTTGGAGAAGAAGAAAAGAGATTGAGAGAAGATTGGGGAGATGAGAGATTTGGAGAATCTGTTTTCTATATATTAGGAAATAGAATATACAATTACTATATTTCAACAGCTGGTACCCGAAATGTGAATGTTGATGGGCGGAAGGAAGAGGGACCCAGTCGATGGCAAGAGAGGAAAGAAGCGAAGCATCAGATGTATCTCGATCGTGAGCACAGACAAAGCTGTGAAACTCAGGTCAGAGGAAAGACTCAAGGGCTCTCTCTCCACTAGATGTTCCCGCTTTTCTCAATTTCACAGAGTGTTTCCAGCCCGGCTATTGGAATTGGACTTACTTACGAGTGCAAGAATGAAAGTGTTTATATATATACATGTCGGGCTCCTCAAGGACCCAACAACTCAAGAACCTAAGCACACTCGGTTTCGTATGAACTGGACAATCCTGACAATGAGAAGAGGAGAAGAGCGAACGAGCCCATAAGAAAGAGGAATTTTTTTCCAAAACGACCCTTTTTTGTAAAGTTTTTCCCAAACCGCCCTACTTTTTTTTTAATTTTCCAAAGCACCCCACTCGGTCTTTGAAAGACCGAGTCTAGTTAAAACTAGCTCGGTCTTTCAAAGACCGAGTCTTGCACTTTGAAAAATCAAAGAGCAAGACTCGGTCTTTGAAAGACCGAGCTTGTTTTAACTAGACTTGCACTTTGGGGTTTTTAAAAGCGCAGATCTCCTTTCTTCTTCTTCTCTCTCTCCCTCTCTCTACTTCAACCTATTCTATTTCTCTAACCCATCTTCCTAAATCTAGGGCGACCTCCTACCCACAAAATCTCATCTTAAGCTAAATATATTTACCAATTCTTTCCTAACCCTAAACCCATCTTTTGAAAGATCCATATTTTGGATTTTTGCTAAATTTGAAGAGGATAGCAACTTCAACTCTTTTACCCAAATATCTACGGCTCTATCCTTGAAGCTTGTGAAGGTAAGATGAATATTGGCCTTTAATTTTATATCTTTTTTATATAAATTTTGTTTGTGGTTTGATAATAACTCGCATATTCGTATAAATATACGTAGGTATGGATCTTGAGATTCCTATTTGGTTATACTTTGGTGGTGAAATAATTCATGATCCAAAGATTGGTAGTTGCTATAGTGTGTTGGATCCGGAAATAGTTTGGGTACCTCGTACCATTACATTTGCAGACGTAGTTGAGAAAATTTATGAAGTTACTAATTGGGATAGGAATCAATGGAAGGTGAAAATTTTAGCTCGATACACAGCAGGTAGAGGAGATGGTCAGTATTTTATGACAGTGCCCGTGCCTACTGATAATGCGCTGAAGTCATTGATTGCTAGGACATTTGATCCCAATTGTGCTTGGTCTACATTAGAGTTATATATTCAGCAAATTCAAAATTTGGATGCTCAGCCATATGATATTCCCAGTTCAAGCTTCATAAGGATAGTACCTACACAGCAGATGAGGTCTAACCCCGCTCAACCTTCACAACCAAATCCACTGTCCTCACAAGAGAACACCTGCACAAATACAAGAAACGCTGATTCTACAGATGTTGAGTTGCCACCCCAACCTAGTCCGGTTCCTGACTATGTTCCAAATGACAGTGTATTTGAGCTCTTTCAAAATGCAGTGGTTAACAACAGCTTATTAGATGATGATGAAGAAGAGGAAGAAACAGACGATGATGAAAGTGTAGAAAATGATGATGGAGAAAAAGATGATGATGTAGCAAATGTAAATCCTACGAACAACAGTTCTAACGAAGTGAGAGCTACTGATAGCTATGCTAATGTTAACACTCATGTTACGGAGGAGATGGCTCAAGCTGCTAGAGTCCCCCCATTTCTACAAGAGTCCTCTGGTTCATCCAATGTAGACGAATTTTACGTTGGACAGGAGTTTGTAAGTAAAGAGTCCATTCAGCAAGCAGTGAAGGTGTATTCTATCAAGAAACATCATGAATTTGTCACATTGAAAACAATACATCACTATACACTGTTAAATGCAAAATGGCACGTAGAAAACATACAATTGAGGAGATCGTACAAGGTCCCCCAACAGTAAGTGATGGTGGATGCCCTTGGAGATTACGAGCTATTGTTCCTATTACCACTGATTTCGGTGTGGGGGTAAACAGATAGAATTTGTGAGTTCGAGAAAACCTGAACAGCAGATCCAAGCCTTCCAATTCCCGCCGCAACCTGCAAGGAAGTGCGAAATACCGGGGTTGATTCCGGCGACGCACCCTCCGACGCTCTTGTCAGTAACCAGTGGTGATTAAAGAAAGAGCTTAAGGTGGAAAAAGAGTGATTACCTGATCACAGTGGTAGAGGGGAGGTATTTATGGTCGCCAGGGGAGTGATTAAGGACTTGATTCTCTGTGTAACTGCCAGGAGTAAAATCCTCACAGTCTGTTTAGGAAACTAACCCTTGATTCCCGGTGAGAGTAAATCAGGTCCGTTGACTCAGTCAAATCAGTGGCCCTGATTTGTCTCATGTTGGTCTGGGTTCGCCTCGGGTCGGGACCCGTACCCAATTGGTGTAGATCCGTTTGTGGGTTATTGGATCTGTGAGAAGGAGATCCAGTACCCGCTTTGGATCCGCTTGTATGTGAAATTACCATTTTACCCCCGAGCTTCAAGATTCGCGCCCAATCTGGACAGTTCCGATTTAACCCCATTTTTAGCCATATCACGAGCCCCCCACTCCTGAAGACTGAGTGTGATCAGCCTTTGAGGAGTAGTTTAACTGTTTTGGTGGCTAGTGGAGTTGTATCGGAGTCCAAATAGAGGATTTTGAATCTCGAAGGGGGTAGTAAGGTAATTTTTTGATGCCATGTGCTGTTTGTTCTCTAGCTATATCGAGTATTTGACGGCTTTTATCTATTTTTTCGGATTATTTATTTAATTTTGCGATGTGTTTACTAATCGTCCGGGGGCCTTAACAGTACATTCTAGGTAATAATTGTTCGTTCAGGGGCTCAAAAATATACCCCCAAATTTTTAATTATTTTTTAGAATTTTTAGTTAATTTTCCCGAATTTTTAGCATTTTTTTCACAATTTTTAAATAAATAAAACGATTTAAATAAATAAAAAATGATTTTACATACCGATTTATGACGTGGCTCGATCTGGGCCATTGATCATATACGGGCATGAATTTTTGAGAGATCCATCGGTTGTCATCGCTCGGAAGCTTTTTTCTCCGTTTGCGAGCTCGGGAAGGCACTTGCTCGGCCGCCGACCGGAGGGATAGGGGTTCGGCAGGCCGAGCGACGTGGCGCAATCTAAGCCGTTGGATGATGGTGTGAATCCCAAGAAAATGCTATCTTGTCTTTTAGCGCGCGTGGCGCAATCTGGACCGTTCATCATTAGGGGCGCGAATTTTTGAGAGATCCAACGGTCGTAGTTGCTCGGTGTCATTTTTCTCCGTTTGCAGGGTCGGAAAGGCGCTTGCTCGGCTGCCGACCGAAGGCATGGGGTCTCGGCAGTCCGAGCGGCGTGGTGCAATCTAAGCAGTTGGATGACATGGAGCAAGTGTGGGCTCGGGACGGCATTAGCTCGGCTGCCGGCCGAAGACATGGGGGTTTCGGCAGTCCGAGCGACGTGGCGCAATCTGAGCCGTTGGATGACGATGCGCATCTCGAGACGGGCACATTTCTCAAGAAAACACTATCTTGTCGTTTAGTGTCTTCAGCGAGATCTGGGCCGTCTGATCGAGATCTTACACGAAAGTTGAGGAGAAAGTGAGTTTTCTCTGTTTGCAGGATCGGAAAGGCACTTGCTCGGCGGCCGACCGAAGGCATGGGGCTTCGGAAGTCCAAGCGACGTGGTGCAATCTGAGCTGTTGGATAGCAACGCGCATCTCGAGACGGGCACATTTCTCAAGAAAACACTATCTTGTCGTTTAGTGTCCTCGGCGAGATCTGGGCCGTCTGATCGAGATCTTACATGAAAGTTGAGGAGAAAGTGGGTTTTCTCCGTTTGCAGGATTGGAAAGGCACTTGCTCTGCGGCCGACCGAAGGCATGGGACTTCGGCAGTCCGAGCGACGTGGCGCAATCTGAGCTGTTGGATGGCGACGCGCATCTCGAGACGGGCACATTTCTCAAGAAAACACTATCTTGTCGTTTAGTGTCCTCGGCGAGATCTGGGCCATCTGATCGAGATCTTACACGAAAGTTGAGGAGAAAGTGAGTTTTCTCCGTTTGCAGGATCGAAAAGGTACTTGCTCGGCAGCCGACCGAAGACATGGGGCTTCGGCAGTCCGAGCGACGTGGCGTAACGATTTTCGAGACGATCCTGTTCCCAAGGGCATTAATGGTGCCCCGGGGTTTGTGCGGCGTTCCATCTTCTCGAGGTCATTAAGAATGATTCCCTTAATTAATGCATGTCATTTCAACTTCCGAGGATCATAATGGCTGGATCCTGGGGGGTAGCTTATAAGTACCCCATTCCCTTTGTCATTTTAATTGTAACAATGTTGAGTTTTGGTCTTCGGAGGCATCTGCTTTGGGTGGTTGCTCTTCGGAAGGACGGGTGGTCGTTCTTCCACCATGGTCTTCTCCTGACTCTGACGGCCCCGAAGTGGATGTCAAGGTCAGAGGGGATCATGGTGGAAAGGTGATGATCAAAGTCCGGATTCGGGGGACCATGTGTTTCGGAAGGACGGGGGGTCGCTCTTCTGCCAAAATCTTCTCCTGACTCTGACGGCCCGGGTGGGGGTGTCAGGGTCAGGGGAGATGTTGGCAGAAGGGTTGACTGCCGAAGTCCGGATCCGAGGGGCGATGTGTCTCGGTAGGACGGGTGGTCGTTCTTCTACCATGATCTTCTCCCGATTCTGACGGCCCCGGCGTGGGTGTCTGGATCGGAGGATCATGGTAGAAGAGGTGATGACCCAAGTCCGACCCGAGGGATGAGTTTGTTTCGGGAGGACGGGTGATCGTTCTTCCACCGTGATCTTCTCCTGATTCTGACTGCCCCGTTGTGGGTGTCAGGGTCGGGGAAGATCACGGTAGAAGAGGTGATGACCCAAGTCCGGATCCGAGGGAGTGCAACTTCAGAATGATGGGTCTCTTCCGATCTCTGTCTTCCTTCCGGGCTGATGGCTCTTGATGGTTGTCAGCCCGAAGGAGTTAGAGATGGGAGGCGCGCCGTTCTGCTTTTGACCGGGCCTCAAGGATCGGCGGTCTCTCCCTAGTCCCTGAACAATTCGCGACTTCGGCTCCGAGGCCGGCGGCTTTGTTTTGTTCAGGGGTGAGAGGAATGCCGACCGAGATCTGGGGCCTGGGGGGCTCACCGAAGGCGGCGCCTTAGAACTTTAAGTTTAAAACTTTTCCTGGCTTCTTTAGACGGAGGTGGAGAGATGAGGGTGCGGTCGTCCGAGCGACATTGAGGGCCGTCGGATGGGCACTTGCTCGGTTGGTCGGCCGAGGCCTCTGCTGCTGGGTTCGGATCGCGTGTAGCTCGGGTTTGGATCCCGCTGTGCCGAGCTACCTGACTTGGTGAAAGGAGAAGGTTGTGTTGGGTCTTCGCGACGTTTCGAGAGCGGCCCAAAAGTCGTGCCCTTACGTTTGGAAGTCCAAGGGACGTTCCTCTTTTACTATAAATCTTCACCCCCCCTTAACCTAAGCCTCATTATTCACTTTTACTCTCTCTCTTCAGTTTTTACTTTCACCTTCGAAGTTTTTAGCTCCTTGGTGGTGGTGCTAGCTGTCGCAGCGAGGCGTTCTTTGTCTCTGGTGAACTTTTCCGACCATAGCCGTCATTTCAAGGTCAGTCTCCTTCCTTTTTCTTTAGAAAATGGTTCAGATTACTTCCTCGGATGAGACCCCCGCCTCGGAGCAAGTCGTAGGCCGAGCGGGCAAAGGAAAGGAGGTAGTGGAGCCGACCGATCAGAGTGTCGTTCGGCCGGACAGAGAGGGTGAAGTAGCCGAACCACCTCAGGAGGTCGCGGCGGCGTCTCAAAAGGGTAAAGCAGTGGGCACGATCGTCGAGACGCCGAAGATGGCGGGGGCGTTCGGTCGGCAGCCCATTGCTCTGTCGAGTGTGGGGGGCGTTCGGGACTATGCTGAGGATATCTTGGAGAAGGTGACCCAAGGCACGGCCAAGTCGGTGGAGGAGAATGAACCGAGGGAGCTGTCCGAGGTGGACCATACCATCTCGTCTCTTACGGAGGCCGATCTACATCTGATCCGAAAGGGATTCCGGATCCCACCGAGTATGGGCTGCTACTCCCCGGGCCAGGCTTCCGAGCCAATACGAAGTCTTCGACGGATGTGTGCGTCTTTCCTGTCGACTCTCTCATTGCCGGGCTCCGCTTTCCCCTTCATCCGTTCGTAGTTGATGTCTTGAACTGGTACGGTTTGAGCCCCGCCTAGCTGATGCCGAACACCTGGAGACACGTCATGGTGTTTGTTCTCCGGTGCCGAGAGGTCGGTGCCGAGCCGAGCATGTTTCTCTTTCGGAGCCTCTACCGACCTTGTCAGCCGAGCCGAAACGAACAAAGGTTCTATCTTTTGCCGCGGACGGGCGTGAAGTTGGTCGAGAATCCGAACTCGATCAAACACTGGAAGGAGAAGTATTTCATCATCTGAGCTCCCGCGCCGTGGGCGATCCCGATAGTTTGGGCGAAGGATGGGTTGCCCAAGCGAGCCAAGAAGGAGCCGGTGTTGAGCGACGACGAAGCCGAGGTCCTCAAGAAGCTCCTCGCTCTGCCAGCGTTAAGCTGGAAAGATATTACCGAGGAGGTTCTGTTCCGAGGGGGTCTCAGTCCGATCGACCCTAGTACACTTCTGGTATTTATACTCTTTGCTTAAAGTTTATGAAAATTTTTCTAAGTCTTTACATTCGGCCTGTGAAGGGACAATGAAGATGGACTATAGAGCTCTGATGGCGAAGGCTAGGGCGGCGGAGCAGGAGACGAAGAAGAAGAGGCCTTCGGCAGGGCCTCAGGGCGGCCGAGTCCCGAAGAAACCGTCGGTCGGGAAGACAAGTGACCCGGAGAAGGCCGTTGTTCCGAGGACTGGCCCGGAGCAGGAGAGGTCCGCTGCTACGGATCCTCCGGCTTCCGGTGTGCCGGCGACAGTAGCGGAGGGGGATGCAGCCTGCTCGTCGAGCGATGCATTCGGGGTGAATGAGGTGCTATCCCTCTAAGTTCCGCCCCTTACTACCGAGGCGGAGAAGATCTTGACCGAGCGGCACAAGCAGATCTTCGTTCCTGACTGGCAGGTGATGAACGTCGACGGCTTCTTGGGCGACGGCAACATCTGCATGGAAGCGGTGAGGCACCTGCCGACCCCAAAGGATCGAGCGACCCTAAAGGCCGGGCTGGCCGGGGACGCCGCGATGCAGATCGCTCGGAACACGATGTCGGTAAGTGGACCGAACTCTTTCCCACCGAATCTTTTCTGATTTTTTCTAAGTTCATGGGCCCGGATTCTGATGGGTTGTTCTCTTTTCAGACCCTCTGCCACTTCAACTTCCTGCTCGAGGAGTTCGCGAGCAAGGAACAGGAGTATGAGCGGGAGAGGATGGAGCGTGTCAAGGCCACGAAGCTGCTTGATGCCGAGCAGCTCCTCTCAGCAAAGAGGGGTGCCGAAGTGGCTGGGCTGGAGAAGTAGCTGGCCGACGCCATTCAGCTGTCGAAGGACACGGCAGCCAAACTCGAGGCTTCAGAGAGGGAGGCTGCCGAGCTGAAGGAGGAGCTGGCCAATGCTCGGTCGGAAGCGGAGAGGGCTCGGAAGAGGGCCGAGAAGATCATGGCCAAACATCGGTCTAAGGTGAAGAAGGTGAAGAAGGCTGTGCAGGAGGAGGCCGTGCAACACATGTTCAAGAACATGGAGGATGCATATGGTCGAGCTTTGCTCCACATCGCCGCCAGGAATCCGGGTTTCGACACTTTCTCCTACCATTTCTACGACCCCGTGGAGGGGGAGGAGGAGGTTCCTCAGGGGATGCTCGACCCCGAGGGACAGACGGAGGGTGTCGAAGGCCCGGGCGAGACCAAGGCCGAGGATGAAGAGGAGGGCGACTCTGAGGAGGAGAGTGGGAGTGAAGACGAAGACGAGGGCGATGGCGAGGACAAGGCCGAGGGGTCGACGGACCCGAACGACAAAAAGGTCGACCCCTGACTCGGTTGCCTCTTTTAGTCTTTCGTTGTTTCGTTTCTTTTTTGTAAGCCTAACCGCGGACTGGCCACCGCTCTTGTAAAACATTCTCCTCGGTTTTGAATGAAAATATTTTGTTTGGCCAAAATTTGTCCAAGTGTTGAGTCTCGGATTTTGTGTATGACTAGTTGTAGATGTTTCCAAGTGTTGGCCCATCGGATTTATCTCTGCTTTTCAGGTGAAGTTCGGTCCGATCACGGAGGTTTCGTACCTTCGTAAAGAGCTGACCAAGACAAAACGAGAGCTTTCACTAAGCCAAGATAAGCGCTTTTATATGCTTTTGAGACTGAAGGAGGTAAAGGCGCTGGCCAGGGGGCAGTGTCGCGAGCTGACACAGCTACGAAAACGAGCCCCGGTCCCTTTTCCTGAAGGCGAGGTCGAGCAGCTTAGTAGGGAACTCGCCGTCGCCGAGCAGACAAACGAAGAGTTCTCGGCCAAGATCCGACACTTGGAGGTAGCGGGGCGAGGTCGTTCGGCGGAAGAAGAGAAGCTCGCTTCCGAGCTGGAGAAGGTGTCGTCCGAGCGCAAGGAGCTGCTGGCCGAGGTCGACAAGCTTAGGAGGATTACGATAGATAAGGGGATTGAGGCCACCAATTACCGACGACTTGCGACCGATAGTGCCAAAGCCTCGGGCTCGTCGAGGCTTCCTCGTCTGAAGAAGTTGGCGAAGGACGACGCTTTGAGAGATAGAATCATTGAACTGGAGGAAGAGGTCGCGTCGCTCAAGCCCCTGCCTGAGAGGGCCAACGTTCGCAGTGCATCGTGTACCCGCGAGGAGAGCGAGAGAGGGATTACATTTTACGAACTTGCGACACGTTTGCCTGTGGCTAGGCGGAGCCCAGCCGACGCTCAGAGTAGCGTGGCCGTCTCGTCGAGCGGTGCCTCGGTCGGCACCGCAGTTAGGGCCAGCAGCGAAGGGGGGTCGCGTTTCATTGGTTTAGGATCGAGTTCGGAGGGCAGGTCTCGTCGTCCTCGCGTTTCCCTAAACCGAAGTGTTCCCCTTCCAAAGAGGCCCTGATCATGTCGTTTTTCATTTTTTCTGGTCATTGTAAAAACTTAATTGTGGGGTCGGTCTGGCCGTATGTAGAACTATTATATCTGAATACGAATCTGAAAGTTTGTTTAGGAAATTCCCAAGTGTTGGACTTCGGCAGTGTATTGAAATTTTGCTATTCGTTTTCCCTTCTTTTCAGCTCGTGAGGGAAGACCAATACACTGATTCCAGTGGCTCGGACGATGACGCTGATACCGGGGCAGCTTCAGGGGCGACGAAGTCGCGCCCGACGAAGTGCCGAGGGAGGCTTTATGGTGTCGAGCTGGAGCTACGCCGAGCTGAGAGCGAGCAGGCCCACCTTCAGTCCGTCCTCGGCCAACGAGACGCCGAGATCCAATGTCTGGAGAGTAGGATCAGCGAGGCGACCCCCGTGGGAGAGGGCGAGGACTCGCAGACTGCTTTTAGCAATGCTCTCCGGGTCCAGTGTATTCGGCACAACCAGTCGAAGGTGATAGCCGAGCGGGACGATTTGCTCTCTGAGATCCGTCACTTGCGAACCGTAGAGGCGAAGCTTCGGAAGGAGGCAGAGGAGCTGTCAGCCGAAGTGGATGGGCTGGCGTCCGAACGGATCGCTGAAGACATTTCTGTTTGAAGACCAAGTGTTGAGGGTCGGCGCTGTATTTTTGTTTCCCAACGTTTTGTAACCATGGAAAGATTGCTTTGTATTATGCCCCGTTCATTAATAAAATTTCTTTCCATAACTAGCATGTCTTTTGTTGCTCTTCGCATTTGTCCCGCTTGTAAATGTGTTGGCCGTGCCGAGGTCCTCGAGCCGAGCACATGGTGCCGTCGGCGAGAATCTCGAGGCGAATGAGCTCCTGACGGAGCGCTATCTTGTCGTTTAGCGATTCTGACAAGATCTGGGCCGTCGGATGTCGGTGCGAATCTCGAGGCGGCGCAGTTCCCAAGAAAACGCTATCTTGTCGTTTAGCGTAGTTGGTAAAATCTGAACCGTCTGATCGGGATCCTACACGAAAGTTGAGGGGAAAATGAGTTTTCCCCATTTGCAGGCTCGGGAAGGCACTTGCTCGGCGTCTGACCGGAGACGGCAGGGTTCGACCTTTCCCCAATGGGCTCTCGCCTTCGTGACGAGGTGGCTCGGGTTCTGGTGCCGAACAGTGCTTCGATCTCTCTATCTTCGCGAAGTCGAGAGGTGAGCCGAGCTCTTTCCCATGGCGAGACTCGTCGGCCATAGCAAGTGCCCGACGGTTGTGGGAGCAATTCCGAATGGTGATCCACTCCTAGTTTGCTGCGAAGCGAGCTTGGGGAGTAGAATGGAACCAAGTGTTGGACTCCGGAACCATCGTGTAGTTCGACGGTTGTAGGAGCAATTCCGAATGGCGATCTACCTCTGGCTCATCCTGGGGCGAGCCGAGGAGGTAAAGTCGAGCCGAGTGTTGGACTCCGAACCATCGATGTTGTTCAACGGTTGTGGGAGCAATTCCGAACGGCGATCTACCTCTGGCTCGTCCTGGGGCGAGCCGAGGAGGTAAAGTCGAGCCGAGTGTTGGACTCCGAACCATCGATGTTGTTCAACGATTGTGGGAGCAATTCCGAACGGCGATCTACCTCTGGCTCGTCCTGGGGCGAGCCGAGGAGGTAAAGTCGAGCCGAGTGTTGGACTCCGAACCATCGATGTTGTGCAACGGTTGTGGGAGCAGTCCCGAACGGCGATCTACCTCTGGCTCGTCCGGGGGCGAGCCGAGAAGGTAAAGTCGAGCCGGACATTGGACCCCCAACCATTGGTTGAAAAAATAAAAACAAAGGATAGAGGCGGAGAGATGTAAACAAATTTATAAGCATGAAAGGTCATTCTTCATTGATAATCGACGGCGAACCGTTTTTACATATTACAACTTATGAAATAGATTACAAGTTAGAGGAGAGGAATAGCTCGATATCCTGGGATACTTAGAGTGGCGCCGGGGCGCTCTCTTGGTATTTTAGGAGGTGGTCGGCATTCCAGGTCCTCGGAATCTCTCTGCCCTCTAGGTCTTCCAGATGATATGCTCCGGGCCGAACTACCCTTGTGATCTTGTAAGACCCTTCCCAGTTCGGAGCCAGCTTGCTCTTCTGATTCGGGAAGGATATGGCTAGCTTTCTCAAGACTAAATCCCCTTGCTTAAGGTTGGTGGGTCGGACCTTCCTGTTGTATGCCAACTCGACCCTTCTTCGGTAATTCTGCTGCCGAATTGACGCTCTTTCCCTCAGCTCGTCTACCAGGTCTAAGCTCACCATGAGGTCTCTGGCGTTCTGTTCCTCACTGTAGGCTGCAAGGCGAGGAGAGGGTATGCTGACCTCGAGGGGTATCACCGCCTCGGACCCGTAGGTGAGGTTGAAAGGGGACTCTCCTGTGGGGGTCCGCTTGCTCGTGCGGTAGTTCCATAGGACGTTGGGGAGTTGGTCGACCCACAAGCCTTTGGAACATTTGTCCAGCCTCTTCTTGATACCTGCGAGGATCTGCCGATTAGCATTTTCTGCCTGTCCGTTCGACTGAGGGTGGGAGACGGACGAGAAGCGCTGCTGGATGGCGAGGTCGTCGCACAGGGTTCAGAATGCTGTGCCAGTGAACTGTGTCCCATTGTCTGTCACAAGGACACGGGGGACGCCGAACCGATAAATGACGCTCTTCCAGAAGAATTGAAGCACTTTGTTCTCGGTGATGGTGGCGAGGGGCTCGGCCTCGATCCACTTCGAGAAGTAGTCGATGGCAACCACCAAGAACTTGAACTGGCCGGGAGCCGGAGGGAAGGGCCCTAGTAAATCCATCCCCCACATTGCGAAGGGGATAGGACTTGATAGGGAGGCGAGGTTGGCTTGAGGGAGGCGACAGATGCTGGAGTGTCTCTGGCAAGAGTTACATTGCTGAACGTGTCGCTCGGCGTCTTGAAGGAGGGTCGGCCAGAAGTATCCATAATTCAAAGCTTTCCGGGCCAAGGACCTGAATCTTGAGTGTGCCCCACCGATGCCTTTGTGGAGCTCTTGTAGGGCATAGTCGGCCTGTTCTGGGGAGAGGCACCTTAGGTATGGTCGGCCGTCAATTTGAGAGAAGGAGCATTTGTATAAAATACCCTCGATCAAGACATACCGCTCGGCCCGGGTTCTGACTCGGCGTGCTTCTTTGGGATCTTCGGGCAAGAGCCCGTCCCTTAAGAACTCTACCAATGGCTTCATCCAGTTATCTTGCAGCATGACTGGCAATGACTCCGCCGAGCCGGATGTCTCATCTTCTATGCTCGGCCTTGAGAGGACCTCGATCAAGACGGTCTGCTCGAGACCTTGGAGGGAGGACGAGGCCAACTTGGAGAGAGCATCGGCCTGAGAATTCTCCTCACGAGGGACTCGTTGGATGAGTGCCTCTTCAAAGAGGCTCATGAGGGCTCTGACCTTAGCGAGATATTTCGCCATCCGTTCATCTCGCGCTTCGTACTCGCCCAAGACCTGGTTCACAATCAGCTGAGAATCACTGTGAATTCGGAGGCATTGGGCCCCAGCACTTTGGGCAAGTCCGAGGCCTGCGATGAGCGCCTCGTACTCGGCCTCGTTGTTTGAAGCCTTGAAGCTCATACGGATTGCATACTGGAGGACGAAGTCATCAGGGCCGTTCAGGATGATGCCTGCGCCGCTTCCTTCGTTACAGGAGGAGCCATCCACGAAGACTGTCCAAATGGGGGGTCCGTCCGGGACCTGGTTGACCTCAGGAATGGTGGACTCGACGATGAAGTTGGTGAGTGCCTGTGCTTTGATTGCCGTCCGAGGTTGGTAGGAGATGTCATGTTGGCTCAGCTCTATGGACCACTTCATTAACCGGCCCGAGGTCTCGGGCTTGTGGAGGATCTGCTTTAGAGGTTGGTCGGTGAGGACAACAACCGAGTGGGATTGAAAGTACGGACGGAGCTTCCTTGCCGCCATGACCAGGGCGTAGGCCATCTTCTCTATCTTCGGATAACGGAGCTCGGCGTCCCGAAGTACCTTGCTCACGTAGTAGATGGGCCTTCTCTATCCACCTCCTCCTTGATGGCATGTTGTCGCTCGGGAGCGAATTTTTGCCTCTTCTGTTGAACTGGTTTGCACCCCGGTTCGACACTTAGGCGGTGGACTAGAAATTCCTCAGAAATGCCGGGCATATCTGCGGCCGACCAAGCAAACAGGTCGCGGTTATCCCGGATGCATTTCACCAAGTCAGAACACAGCGCCGTCGGCAAGGACTTGCTGATGAGGAATTTTCGACTCGGATCCTCGTCTGAGAAGAGCACTTCTTCTAACTCGTCCGCCGGCTCGGACGTGGGTCGGACATTTGGCTCGGGTATTTCCAGAGTCTCAAGGGAGAGCACCGGTCCCCCAGTGGAAGTCATATAGCATTTCCGAGCGGTCTCTTAGCTGCCCTTGACTTCTCCCACTCCCGACCGAGTGGGAAACTTCATTTTAAGATGGTATGCCGAGGGGATGGCTTCCAGGGCAGCTAGGCCTAGGATGACATTGTACGCGGTCGGGACGTCGACGACCATGAAGTCCATCGGCTCGGTACGGGTAGTAGGGGCCTTCCCAGCGGTCACGTCTAGGGTTATAACCCCCTCGACGGTTACTGGTACCCCCGTGAACCCGTGGAGCGTGTAACCGGCCGGCTTGAGACGGTCCCAGGACAGCTGTAGCCCTCGGAAGGCCGAGAGGAAAAGGATGTTGACCGAACTCCCGTTGTCCACTAAGATCCTCTGCACTTTGAAGTTTGCCATGCGGAGGTCGATAACCAGTGCATCGCAGTGGGGGGTCCGGACCCCCTCGAGGTCTTCATCAGAGAAGGTCACCGGGACGCCGAGACCTTTGGGAGGAGGAGCGCCGTGGACTGAATTGACCTCTCGGACGAAGGCCTTCAGAGAGGAATTGGAGGAGCCCCCCATGGGGCCTCCGTGGATGAGGTGCAGGACCCTCTCTTCCTCAAACTCGGGGGTTTCGTCGCGCCGCTCGGAGCGCTTGTTAGCCCCCCGAGGCGGAGGAGTAGTGCGGTCCGCCCGGTCACTTGCTTTCACAAATTTGGCCAGCTGCCCCCTCTGGATGAGGGCCTCTATCTCATTTTTCAACGCCTGGCAGTCGTTGGTCTCGTGGCCGTGGTCCCGGTGATAACGGCACCATTTCTCTTTGTTTCTCCTCTTGGCCGAGGTGTTTATCCTCGGAGCGGGTGGTAGCAGGCCTTCCTTCTCCACTTCCATTAGGATAGTGGAGACATTGGTGGTGAGGGGAGTGAACTTCTCGAACCTAGGGGGAGGACGGTGCTGACCGCCGTTGTCCTTCTGCATCTTCTTCGATCCCTCCCCCTCGGTCGCCTTCCTCTTCGATCCGGAGGCCGATCCTCCGAAGTTCGGGAGGCACTCGGCCTCTTCTGCCCGGATGTACTTTTCGCACCTTAGGAGAAGGTCGGCAAAGTTGTGCGGGGGCTTCTTGGCGAGGGACAACCGGAGGTTGGAGTTGAGGACGTTCGATTGGAATGCAACAGTCGCCACTGACTGGTCTAGGGAGGCGATAGACCTGACTTCTGCGGTGAATCTCTTCACGTAGTCCCTCAGTTTCTCTCCCCTTTCTTGCCGCAGGTTGAGTAGGGAGGGGCTCGTCTTCTCGGCTCGCCTGCTACTCACAAAGTGAGTTATGAACAACGTCTCGAACTGCTCGAACGAGAAGATGGAAGAGGGGGCGAGCCTGGAGTACCATTCCCGAGCCGACCCCCGGAGGGTGGCGGGGAAGGTCTTGCAGAGCATGGCGTCGGAAGCTTGATGGATCAGCATTAATGTCTTGAAGCTTTCGACGTGATCAACTGGGTCGGACTCCCCTGAGTACGTTTCAAACTGCGGAGGTTTGAAACCCCTCGGTATGGGGGCCTCCATGATCGTCCGAGAGAAAGGGGGTCTGCTGGGCCTGACAGTCCCTGCTCTGGACTCCTCCTCTCTGTCCATGCGACCAATGCGCCTCTCCACCTCATGGAGACGGCGGTTGAGGGCATCGTCCCTCCGCTGGTGATCACACGATCCCCCGGACTCTTCTTCATAGGAAGGAGAGCGGGGACTGCGGCACCGGTAGTCCTGGGATTGGCGGGGACTGTAGTGCTGCTGCTGGTGACTGGGAGCCGGGAGAGGACTTCGGGATCGGCAGCGAGGACTGGGAACCCGCGGGGGTGTTGGAACCCTCTGGGCATTTTGGTTGTTGGGGCGAAGGTTGAGGGCCTGCAGCACGGTCTCCTGAAATTGTAGGAACTCGGCACGAGTGATAGGTGCCTCATTGTTCCTCGGATGATGCCGATCCGTGGGGGAATGTGGCCTCCTCCTTCGGCGCTCGGGAGATGCCGCTCGGTCCCTGCGGTCCGGAGACCTTCTACCGTCTTGGCGGTGAGGAGATCGCTCACCCTGATGCTGGCGGGAGGCTCCCTTTCGGGCCCGCCTCTCATCAAGGTGGGTGCGGAGGTCCTCATCTTTTTGGCAGTTCAGGATTGTGTTGCGGAGGTCGGGGTGATGAGAAGCCATTGAATCCGAGGATTCATTATGAACCGAGACATGGTCTGGGTCGAGGGGCTGCTTCTGCCTCCGCCCGTTATAGCCGGAAGGGCCATTGGGGGGTTGCTGTTTGGGAAGAGGAGGTTGGCCCTGCTGGACCGGGGGAGGAAGTTCAGGCTGAGGGACAGGGTTGACAGGGACTTCCTCTGTCTGATCGGTGGGAATGGCCCCGCGGTTGGATCCTCTGGATCTGACCTTCTTTGGAGGCTTGGTTGGAGCAGGGCTAGACGACAAGGAAGAGACGGAGGTTGTTCGTGTGGAAATTCCCACAGACGGCGCCAATCTGTTACCGCTGATTTCGGTGTGGGGGGTAAACAGATAGAATTTGTGAGTTCGAGAAAACCTGAACAGCAGATCCAAGCCTTCCAATTCCCGCCGCAACCTGCAAGGAAGTGCGAAACACCGGGGTTGATTCCGGCGATGCACCCTCCGACGCTCTTGTCAGTAACCAGTGGTGATTAAAGAAAGAGCTTAAGGTGGAAAAAGAGTGATTACCTGGTCACAGTGGTAGAGGGGAGGTATTTATAGTCGCCAGGGGAGTGATTAAGGACTTGATTCCCTGTGTAACTGCCAGGAGTAAAATCCTCACAGTCTGTTTAGGAAACTAACCCTTGATTCCCGGTGAGAGTAAATCAGGCCCGTTGACTCGGTCAAATCAGTGGCCCTGATTTGTCTCATGTTGGTCTGGGTTCGCCTCGGGTCGGGACCCGTACCCAATTGGTGTAGATCCGTTTGTGGGTTATTGGATCTGTGAGAAGGAGATCCAGTACCCGCTTTGGATCCGCTTGTATGTGAAATTACCATTTTACCCCCGAGCTTCAAGATTCGCGCCCAATCTGGACGGTTCCGATTTAACCCCATTTTTAGCCATATCAGTTCCAAAAGGGGGGAGAAATTTTATGGTGAAAAAGATAGTTGGACCTCAAACTTGTACGAATCCAATGTTGAATCAAGACCACTGTAAAATTGATGCTCACCTTGTTAGTAATTTGATTGTGGGTGTGGTGAAGAAGGATATTGCTTTATCACCGCGGGCAATTATTGAGATTGTGAAAATAGAATATAATTATCAGATTTCATATAAGAAAGCTTGGAAAGAAAAACAAAAGGCAATTGAGAGGTTGTTCGGTACCTTCGAAGAAGCATACACGAAGCTGCCTTTTCTACTAACAGCAATTCAAGCAGCAAATCCAGGAACCGTTGTCCACTGGGATAAATATGAGTCTAGTCCTAGCGAGGAAACATTCAAAGGAGTATTTTGGGCATTTGGTCCTTCGATTGAAGGTTTCAAGTTTTGCAGACCAGTTATTAGTGTAGATGGAACTCACTTGTACGGTAAGTACAAGGGTTGTTTGCTAATTGCTGTTTCCCTGGATGCGAATGGTTGCTTATTTCCATTTGCATTTGTATTGGTTGATGGAGAGAGTATAAATATGTGGACATGGTTTATGACTTGCATCCAGTATTATGTCACCGATCGCACTGAGTTGTGTGTTATCTCGGATCGTCATGCTGGTATATTGTCTGCTATGAATTTGCAAAACGGAGCTTGGAATGTACCGAATGCATTTCATCGATATTGTATGCGTCATTTTGCCACAAATTTTTTTTAGTAAATTTAGTAGTAAGGCATTGCGAAAAAAGGCCAAAATTATAGCTTGTCAAAACCAACCCAAAAAGTTCATGGCCAAACTCGCTGAACTTGAAAGCGTCAATGTCGAGGCGGCTAATTGGTTGAAAGAGAAGCCGGTTGAGAAATGGACACTTTATGCAGATGAAGGTCGAAGATATGGAATAATGACTACAAACTTGTCAGAATGCTTCAATTCAGTCTTGAAAGAAGTTCGTAGTTTACCAGTAACTGCGATTGTTGAGACGATCTTTTTACGTCTCAACTCTTACTTTACTACGCGTCGACAGGAAGCTAGTAAGCTTTTATGTGAAGGGAAGATTTTTGCTAAAAGTGTACATGATTTGATTGATAGTCGCCGTGAAAGAGCAAACCAACATGAAGTTACAATGTTTCATCATCAGCCTGGAGTTTTTTCCGTGAAAACGAGTATACGCATGGTTAATGGAGAACGGAAGGGTGGGAACTTGCACACCGTGAACTTGGGTACAAAAACATGCACATGTATGAAGTTTCATCTATATCATATTCCCTGTTCTCATGTATTAGCAGCCTGTGCATATCGTGCAATCGATCACAAGCCTTATGTTGATAAATTTTATCTTGTCACGTCATTAGCACAAACATGGGCTTCTGTGTTTAGTCCTATTCTAGATGAAGCATATTGGCCTACTATCGACGGTCCACGACTCGTACCGAATGCTAGTTTGCGACGTTCACGGAAAGGCCGACCTAAATCCACGAATACGCAACGATATGGATGTGAGAGATAGTTCTAGCAGGGGTACAAGAATGAAATGTTCAAGTTGCGGGTTGGAAGGACACAACAAGCGTCGATATACTAACAGAGCATCTCAAAACAATTAAAATTTGGTTATGTGCGTTCTAGTGTGTTTGTAATATTTATATCGAACTAAGCACTTAGTTTGGATGTGTTTAATTGTCGAAAATGTATGATGTTATGTTGATGTTATTTAGTTAGTTTGATTTTGTAATTTTTTTAAATGTTCTTAATGTGAATAAGATTGTTGATGTGGTTGTGGAGATGTGGAGATGTGGAGATGTGGTTGTGGAGATGTGGTTGTGGAGATGTGGAGATGTGATAATGTTAAAGAAATTGTATGTGGCTGTAGTTAAGCCTAGACTCAATCAGCCTGTAAGCAAAAATTCAATCAGCCTCAAGACTCGATCTTTCAAAGACCGATGTCATTTTAACTAGACTCGGTCTTTGAAAGACCAAGTCTTGAAGCTGATTGCTAATTTTTGCTTACAGACTTAAGACTCGGTCTTTCAAAGACCGAGTCTAGTTAAATTTAGAACGGTCTTTGAAAGACCGACTCTTGAGTTCAATCTATTCCAGAGATCAAGCTGCTCTCTGGAAAATGATTGAACACCACAGTCGGTCTTTCAAAGACCGTTCTAAGTATAACTAGACTCGGTCTTTGAAAGACCGAGTCTTCAATCAAAAAGGAAAAAAAATTCACAGATTGAAGACTCGGTCTTTCAAAGACCGAGTCTAGTTATACTTAGAACGGTCTTTGAAAGACCGACTGTCATGTTCAATCATTTCCAGAGAGCAGCTTGATCTCTGGAATAGATTGAACTCAAGAGTCGGTCTTTCAAAGACCGTTCAAAATTTAACTAGACTCGGTCTTTGAAAGACCGAGTCTTAAGTCTGTAAGCAAAAATTTGCAATCAGCTTCAAAGACCGAGTCTTGTTAAAATGACATCGGTCTTTGAAAGACCGAGTCTTGAGGCTGATTGAATTTTTGCTACAGCCAGATCAATATCTTTTAAAGCATTTTCCCTTTGCTACAGCTGATTGAGATTTTCCACAACCAATTTTACATTCTATAACTTCCACCGCATCATTTTCACAACCGCGTCTCAACCACAACAACAACAACAACATCTCAACCATATCTCAACCAATTTCACATTCTACATCATCTTCACAACCAATGCTTTAAACGAGATGTAATATAACTTCCACAACCAATTTCACATTCTACACATCAACCACATCAACCACAACATCTCAACCACATCAACCACATCATCTTCACAACCACATCATCTTCACAACCACATCTCAACCACAACAACAACAACATCTCAACCAATTTTACATTCTAACATCTCAATTTTGCATTCTTCCACAACCACAAGCACATCTTCTTCACAACCACATGTCAACCACATCAGCAATGTTGTTAAAATCATCTTCACAACCACATCAAAAATTTTAATAAGTAAGAACATTATAAAAAAACGGCTGGAGAGTGAGGAGTGAAGGGTCGAGGGGTCCGGGGCCTCCCGAAGGGATATATGATGACGAAGGGACTGAAGAAGAAGTGCCCGCCTCATTTGGATTGACTTCAACCTACATAACAATAATATTTACATCAATAGACTGAAATGTAATATAATTCTATTAGAATCAACAATTAATTACTTACAATAGTACCCTCGGTACGAGCATGACCACGACCACGTCCACCGCGAGTACGTGCTCTATCGTCACGTGGAGGTCTACTACTTTCTCCTACCTCCATGTTACCCCTTGTGCGTGCCATTTACAATAGACTACAAATCCTACAACTTCAACAAAAATGTTATTAACTACACATAACCTAGATATAAAAAACAACAATCTCGAAACATCTTCACAACCACAACATCCCAACAACAAAAACATCAAAAATCTCGAAACTTATCCACAACCACAACATCTCAACAACAAAAGCAACAACAATCTCGAAACATCTCCACAACAACAAATTCTATATAACAATGCCGTTTATTCTCTAATTTTAGCAAATTAGAGAATTTTAACTCTTTCTTAGCAAAATTCTATACGGAATTCTATATAACAAATTCAACTTCAACAAATTCTAAATTTTCTAACTCTTTCTTAATTTTAGCAAAAATCTATATAGAATTCAACAAATACTATATAATAATGCCGTTGATAGCAACAACTTCAACTCTTTCAACTCTTTCTTTTTCAACAAAATTAAAACTAAAAATAACAACAATTGCTACTCTACATTGTCAACAATAAGTCAAATTCAACTCATCAACTTCACAATAGCATCAAGAGTAACACAATTTTCACTTAGCAAAAGCTTAAGAAATATACCTTTCAAGTAGGAGATTCCAAAGCGAGCTACTGACAAGGTAGAGAAGAGCAAGATCCTTCAACCAAGATCTTCTAAAGACGAAGACGAGATTAAACTAGGTCTGCGAAATTGGGTATTCGGGATTTAGGGTTTTAAGAAATATCAAATTTGGGGAATAGGATTGGCGAAAATCGAAAATGGATTAGAGATTAATTGGTTTTGGGGAGTGTATCGATCGATTAAAGACGTAATCGACCACAAAATTGGCAAGGGCGATGGGTTCGTTGATGGACAGAGAGAAGAAGAAAATAATGTCCCAGTTTCTAATAATTCGAGAAGAAGAAGAAAGGGGATCTGCGTTGTTAAAAACCACAAAGTCCAAAAAGACCGAGTCTAGTTAAAATAAGCTCGGTCTTTCAAAGACCGAGTCTTGCACTTTGAAAATTCAAAGAGCAAGACTCGGTCTTTGAAAGACCGAGCTTGTTTTAACTAGGGTGCTTTGGGAAATAAAAAAAAAGTAGGTCGGTTTGGAAAAAACTTTACAAAAAAGGGTCGTTTTGGGAAAAAATTCCAAGAAAAAGAAGGGTGAGAAGAGTTGAACAAAGGGTAAGAGAAGAAGCAAAAAGGAAGCACAGGTCTCCTCCGGACTCTGAGGAGGATTCCAGTGACACTTCTACTTTTGAGACAGAGACAGTGAGTCTTCAGTGGCTGGGTCAGGTGAGAGCAGTTCGAGCTACAGTTCATCCGATTCAGAGGATAGGAGGAGCAGGTCGGTGAAGAAGCAGCAGAATGTTGGTGCAACGGGAAGTTTGTGATGGGCTAGGATCTTTGAAGTTTTGGGGGAGGGGGGAGGGGGGTAAAGTTATGAACGGACTAGTTGGACACAAGGAAAGAATAAGGAGAGGGGTTCAATTGCTTACATTGCTTACTTACAAAGTGGAGACTCAAGGCCTATTTATAGGCTTTACAAGATGTCCTGGTTCTTTCTATAGCTTTACTCACAACCATACATTTAATATATTTCCTAGAACATTCTCTTAAACTCCACACTTTTTCGTAGATGATTTTACAATTCCTACATATTTCTACTACTCTTTACATATTTCTTACATATTGAAGTTTTCTTTAGACTACTAGAATATTCTACACTTGTAGTACAAATTACACTTTAATACATATCCTTAATTTGTATTTCTCATTTAATTGTTGAACTTGATGATTGGTAATGCTTTGGTGAAGATGTCCGCAAGCTGCTTGTTTGTTGTTACGAACTCTATCTTGATATTGTCGAAGTCGATCTCGGATTGAATCCCATGTCAACAAATTGAGGCTTCACTTTTCTGATTGAGCCGTCCTCATTAGACTTGCTTTTGTAATGACGTTGAAACCAATTGCCTCATTTTCTTTTGGAAGATCATCCACCTTGCATGTGGTTTTTTTCAATGATAGCGGCCATATCGACCTTCATTAGTAGCTTCTAATTACTGTGGTTCATGGGCGAAAAATACCACATCACATGAATCATAAATATCTTGAGAACACACCATTCTTTGTGGTGAATCGTTATTCAAGGTTGCTCGTGGAGATCTTGGACTTGGTGGGTCTTGATTTGCAGTTGGTCTCTTCCTTTCTTCAATATTTTTTGTAGTCAAGTTTGATTTTCTTCCGATTTTAATGTAAGATTTTTTATAGGCAATCTTAGAGGAAAATTTTTATTTTGAGCCACTTTTGTCTGGGTTGCTACTTGTTTATTTTTCTCATCAACTATAATGCATTCATCTTTTGCAAAATTTAGTAGATATCCTTTTTGGATTAATTGTCCAACACTAGCAGTTTTTGTGCTAGCCCTAGTCTTACCTCCTTTTGTTTGCACGGGTACCACTCCCTTTCCTTCAACCTTTTGTAGATTTTCATCTGTAACATCCCGTATTTCTTGGAGGTATAATATACTAGTATAATATAATATAGTATATATATCTCTAATCTCTAATATTATAATGGGAGAAGGACTTAGTTTCATTTGTCAATCTATCAACGTGAAACGCACATACACAACTAATATGAAAAATGTTTCAGATTCGAGTACTAACTACGTCAGAGTTTTTATTTAATTTTTTTAACGTGCATTGTCCATGCATAACTAATATAAAAGAGATCTCAGGTTCAAGGTCAGAATATGTCAAATTTTTACTGTAAAAAAATATATATTTATTGACGTGCATCGCACGTGTAAATTACTAGTAATACGTGCATTGTCCATGCATAACTAATATAAAAGAGGTCTCAGGTTCAAGGTCAAACTACGTCAATTTTTTTACTGCAAAAAAAATTTATTTACTAAGACGTGCATCACACTTGTAAATTACTAGTATATATAATGGCAAGATGGTAATAATGTTGATGGCAATATGGTAATAATGTGGAATTTAATTAATGAGAGGTAGGGGAGTTGATGTGCTTGACAACACTTGGGGAGACATGGTGTGGGGCCCGACTTTCTTGTTCCTTGCTGACGTCGTCAGAGAGACGGAAAGGAGGGGGACTGTTAGTGTTAATTGTCCCACATCGGAAGAATGTGAGATTAATTAATATTAAAATATTGCCTATGATCAAGAGTCACCTAATTGGTTAACCACATTTTGAGAGGCAGCCTGTGGTGGACAGTTGTACTAATAAATATATTAAATTGTCTGAGTTTGGGGCCGGGGTGTTACACAGTGGTATCAGAGCCGACTTTCAACACTGATTGTGGGTAAGAGTGGGTGAGATGTATGCCTGAGAGGGAGCTGAGGTCAGTACGCTGGCAGTTTGGCCAGGAACAGTACGCTAGAATTAGATGAATCAGGGTACTCCACTCCACATTGGCGATCAGATGTATGCTTGAGAAGGAGCTGAGGTCAGTGCGCTGGCCTAGAATTAGCTAAATCAGGGTACTCCGCTCCACATCAGCTAGAAAGGAGATCCTGCACTAGGTTGCATGCCCCGTACTCAGTGAGAACGCTGAATTCTTAAGGGGGGTATATGTAACATCCCGTATTTCTTGGATGTATAATATACTAGTATAATAATAATAATAATAATAATAATAATAATAATAATTATATATATATATATATATATATATATATATATATATATATATATATATATATATATATATATATATATATATATATATATATATATATATATATATATATATATATATATATATATATATATATATATGGGTTTTGCTCAGTTGAAAACGGGTTCGTTTTCAACGGGTTGGAAAACAGCCATCCTGGCCGTCGATCTCGAACTGATCTTGATCAGCGGATCAGATCGAGATCCGCTTAAGTCTCCCACTAACGCTGAGAAAAACGGAGGGGTAATTTCATCAATTCACGCCAAAAAACGTTTGGGATTTAGCGTTTTTTGGGCGTGGAGTTTTTTTTGTCCAAAAATTCACTTAGGCCGTTGTCTGAGACAAGACAACGGCCTAGGTTGTTTTTTTATAAAAAATTTCAACTTAGGCCGTTGTCTTAAACAACGGTCTAAGTATGTACAAGTGTTTGGAAAAACACATGTACATACTCAGATCTTCATCTCCCTCACAACTCTCTCTCTCTCGCTAGTGGAGCTCAATAAACCCATTTCCCCAAACCGTAGGTCTCTCTCTATCGAACTAAAAACCCTACTCTCTCTTGGTCGTTGCTTTTCACCGAATCTCTCCCTATTCTCAGTCTCTAGCCCTCTTCCTTTGAAGATCCCAATTACAAAAAAATCCTAACCCTTACGAAATCTGCCCAACCCTAAAACTCTAATCCTAAATAAATTAGCCATACCCTAATCCCCTTCCTTTCTCTACAGCAGCGCGCAGCGGCCTCCCGAACACCCTCATTGTTCAAGGTACTAATTTGTCCTACTTGAGTAGATCTAACTAGGCTAATTGATTGGAAATTTTTCTCCAATGTTTGAGTGTACAATTGCTATATTATGCGTAGGTATTTATAGAGTAGGTAATTATAGTTTAATTGGGGAAGTAGACGTAGTATTAGTTGTTGTTGGTTGTTATTCGATGTTAGTAATAGCGCACAAAGCGAACAAAAATTTGTGGAACTTTGCGAGTACGTCGAGTTCGCCATACACAAGCCAACGCTATTCGTACAAGTGTGTTTGGATTCACGGTTTGAAGTGTACGGCCGTGTATCGCTTTCAGTTCATTCCCGTGAGTGAAAGCGATACATCGGCGTATTTTGCAAACCATGAGCCGAAACTCACCTCTACAAATTTTGTTGGCTCATGTGTTTTACCGCCGTCCCACTCCCAAAGTATAGGAATTTTTTGATCTCGTTTGTGCGGATTTGTACCGTATATCAAACAACAACCTCAGTTCAAGAGTGAGGAGAATGCGAGCGAGACACGGCCTTATCTTGCAAACCGTGGATCGGAACTTACTTGTAGAAGTTCCGTTACCTTGTGTTCGGCAAGCCGAACCCAATTGAAGAGTTTTGTATTTATATGACGTCGTTTTCGCCGTTTTGTCACTTATTTTTGTTTCGTAGGTATATATATCGCAATCGTTTGTTAACAAGCTATTTTATATATAATGTGTATATTAATTGACCAATAATATATTTTAACCCCAGATGAACAACGATACGGAGAGTTCTGCTGCCGGCGATAATTTTGTGTCGGTAGAACCAATCACTGATTCCATGCCGATAGTCGAAGACCATTCGAAACCAAAGTTAGGTATGACATTCCCCACTTTAGTTGAGGCCGAGAAATTTTATTCTGCATATGCTCGTTGTGGGGGTTTTGCAATGCGTAAGGGTGGGAATAAATTAAAGGGGGAAATGGAAGTAGATAAGTCATATCTTTGTAATAAAGCTGGGTCGTCGCCGGGTCAACATAGTGATGGTAAACGTGGAATAACCAGTAGAACAGGTTGCAAGGCTTGCATTTGTGTAAAATTGAACGAAACAAGTAATACGTGGGTGGTGTATTCATTTCACGAAGAACACAATCACGAATTCACCTCACCCGGTAGAAGGCACCTTTTGCCCCGGAACAGGTCCGTGTCAAATACGGACAAAAGGATTATAGACCAAATGAACCAAGCTAATATCCAAACATGTCGACAAATGCTCTTCTTCGAAAGTGCTAGTGGTGGTCATGATCAAGTAGGATTCACAGAAAAAGATTTTAGAAATTTAATTAGAGACTCGCAAGAAGCATTGAAAGGACACGATTCTACAATGCTAATTGATTTTTTCGAATCTAAGAAACAGACGGATCCTTCATTTTTTTATGACATTCAAGTCGATCCCGAAGGGCGGTTGTCACATTGTATGTGGGTAGATGGTATTTGTAGGATGAATTACAAAGAATTTGGCGATGTAGTTTGCTTTGATGCCACGTACAATACGAACCATTACGGAATGTTATTTGTTCCGTTTGTTGGAGTGAATCATCATTGGCAATCGACTTTCTTAGGAGGTGGGTTCATTTCAAATGAGACAGCCTCTTCGTTTGAATGGTTCTTTGAAAAGTGGTTAGGGATTATGAATCGTGCTCCATCCGGTATTGTTACCGATCAAGACCGTGGGATCGCCGCCGCAGTTAAGAAAGTTTTCCCCCAGACTCAGCATCGTTTTTGTATTTGGCACATTCTGGATAAGTTACCCCAGGAGGTTCGTCTTGGCTTCAATGTCGACAAGTTTAGGGATTCCTTGAAGAATGTAATCTATAATTCCGAATATATACATAAATTTGTAGAAAAGTGGAATATTTTGATATCGCAATACGGATTAGAGAGTAACAAATGGTTGAACGATATATTCGATATCCGTGAAAGTTGGGCACCCATCTACGCTAAAGAATCATTTTGGGCCGGCATGTTGAGTAGCCAACGGGTTGAGTCGGCACATTCTGCTCTGAAGCATCATACAGAAAAAAAGTATTCCCTGCACGAATTTGCCGTCATCTTCGACCGTTTTTTGGGAAGGCAAAGACACGATGAATTGAAAGAAAATCATCGTAACCATGAGAAGAGACCGAAGTTGAAGAGCGAATGGGCTTTGGAGGCACAAATGGCAAAAACATATACTTTGAAAATATTTTACAAATTCCAAGATGAAGTCACAAAAAGCTTCATGTACAATGTGACATTTGTTGCCGATCTTGAGACACCGGATAGTTCAACCTTCCATGTGATACTCTGTGGAGAATCAGAACCGGCTCGCCTTCTTCAATTATCCAAAATCAATGGAATTATTACATGTGCATGTCACTTGTTCGAATTTGTTGCCATTCCTTGCAGGCATATTTTAGCTGTACTTCGTTTCTCCCATCACACATCTCTCCCGAATGTATATATTAAAAGAAGATGGACTAAGGATGTGATGAGAAGAAGTTACACATCAGTTCCAACCGAACCAAATACCGAGAATTTTGCTTCGCGATATTGTGAGTTGAGCTACCATGCAAAACAAATTGTCGATCTCGGTTGTTCCTCCAATGAGAGTTACAAATACACGTTGGAGAATTTGCAGAAGATCATTGACGGGGTTTCTCGGCTACAACCAGGATTAGGTGAACAACCGGAACATGCCTCACAACCACATGATAGTGTCGAAGCTGGAGGTAGTTCACAACCGCATCCAAGTGCACAACCTCATGATCAAGGGAGTGGACACATACCTATACGCATTAGTGACCCACAGCAGTGCACGACAAAGGGAAAGCCTCGTGCCAAAAGATTGAGGCCGATTAGAGAGCAACTCCGCATAAAAAAACCGAGAAGGTGCCGAACATGCGGCATTGTCCAAATGAATCATGATTCAAGAAATTGTCCAACTTTATTTGAGGGGTATGACTCATAACTTTTATGTTTGTCACTCGTTTAAATTTATTATACCGTATTTATGGCAATTGAGTTTCTTACTAACTAAACCTAATCTTTCAATGAAGGCAAGAAGTAATTCCTTCCGAAGAAGACAGTTCTGAGTCGAGATATGACGATCCACTATGAATTGTAATTTTTAAAATGTAATTGTTTGGTATATTTAAAACTCTTCATACCACTTGGTTAATTACCTTTGATTGGTAACTGTAAATGTAATTCTCGAGACATAAGTATTGTTTGTTTGTGTCGTTTGTTAATACTGTTGTGGTACGCAAATGTTGGTTTGTTACTCAAATGTATCAGCTGTAGCTGTATCTGTATTTGTAAATTATTATTATTATTTTTTTAAACCAAGGCCGTTGTTGGAGACAACGGCCTCAGTTATTTCATGAATTTGGGTTTTCAGTCAATATAACTAGTTTAAAAAGAGTTGATAACCTTAGGCCGTTGTTTACAGCAACGGCCTAGGTGATAATCAAAAAATTTAAGGTTTGGGGGCCTGGGTGGGTGCTCTCTGACTTGGAGAACACAAAGGGATAAACAAGTCAGAGAGCAATCTCATTTTTGATAAATACCTAAAGCCGTTGTCAGAGACAATGGCCTAGGTTATACTCAAAAATTTGTGATTTTGGGGGTGCTCTCTGACTTGGAGAACACAAA
Organism: Hemerocallis citrina; assembly: GCA_017893485.1. NCBI lineage: Eukaryota > Viridiplantae > Streptophyta > Magnoliopsida > Asparagales > Asphodelaceae > Hemerocallis > Hemerocallis citrina. The sequence goes on along the minus strand of CM030362.1, from coordinate 73,703,325 downwards.
GGGATCAACAAGTCAGAGAGCAATCTCATTTTTTGATAAATACCTAAAGCCGTTGTCTAAGACAACGGCCTAGGTTATATTAAAAAATTTGTGATTTTGGGGGTGCTCTCTGACTTGGAGAACACAAAGGGATAAACAAGTCAGAGAGCAATCTCATTTTTTGACAAATACCTAAAGCCGTTGTCTGAGACAACGGCCTAGGTTATAGTCAAAAATTTGTGATTTTGGAGGTGCTCTCTGACTTGGAGAACACAAAGGGATCAACAAGTGAGAGAGCAATCTCATTTCTGATAAATACCTAAAGCCGTTGTCTGAGACAACGGCCTAGGATATAGTAAAAAAATTGTGATTTTGGGGGTGCTCTCTGACTTGGAGAACACAAAAGGATCAACAAGTCAGAGAGCAATCTCATTTTTGATAAATTCCTAAAGCCGTTGTCGGAGACAACAGTTTAGGTTATAGTCAAAAATTTTGGATTTTGGGGGTGCTCTCTTTACTCTTTACGTACAGTCTCTGTGGAAATTTATACCAAAGACAGATGATCTACACTTGTATATCTTTCCGCTATATTTTTTTTAAGTGCCGATTACTACCACCTTTCAAACCAATATATAATCATGGTGGTTAAATATGTAAAAAAAATGATAAAAAATAATTCGTAATCATCCATTTTGGGAAAAATTTACATGGTGGTTATATGAATGCCCTAAGCCGTTGTCCACAACAACGGCCTAGGTATGAATTTTTTTGGTTTTTTTACAATATTCTCTTCACTCTTTGTGTACAGTCTCCCACGAACTATATACCAAAGACAGATGATATTCGCGTATCTATTGCTTATAAATTTTTTATTACGTTACAATTTTTTTCCCTCTATCTAACCAATATAAAATTATTAAGGTAATATGCTTGAAAATAATTCTGAGTTATATAAAGGAGTAAGTTTACATTTATAAGGTTAGGGTTAAGGTGAAGGTTATGAATTTTTTGATATATGGGTTTACATGTGTGGATGTACATATTGGTTTTTCCATATATAGGCTACACGTGGGGATCTACATGTTGTTTAGCTTGGTGCTTGTTCTCATTGAGGTTTATGTTGAAATTCTGCTGGCATGTGATTTGGTTGAGCTTAACAACAAGGAAGAAACTAGTAAAACAACAACATTGTTGAGTCCTTATGGCAAAACATGGAAAGTTGGGTTAATTAGAGTAGCGCAGAATCACATGTGTGCATTGGTGGAGAGAAGTGGAGAGAATTCGCAGGTTCTAATAAGCTAGAAGTAGGATATATGTTAGTGTTCCATTACAAAGGAAATATGTTCAGCTTTTTCCTGTTAATTTTATTAAGTTTGTGATTTTTTTTAGTATGATATATAATCTATTTGATTATGCTAATACAATACCCACATATCCAAAAAATATATACCGAGTTGGTTTACAAGTATAAGGTCAAGGTTAAGGTTAGGGTTGTGCTAACCCAACGTGTAATACCCTGATTTTTCAAATACATGAAAGATTATTTATTTTTACATATGGTATGCTTGTGTAGCATGTTGACTATTATTTCTCAACATGATGAATAAAGTGTATTGTTTTCTATAAAACATTTTCTTAAAGCCCAATGTTAATTTGCTTATTTCCTTTTTTAAAGTATTCATTTTGGCCCAAATGGATTTAAGCCTATAAATTAAACTTTTTATTTCCTACAAGTTGTTTTGTGTAACACTTTTTATATAAGAAACTTATTATCTTTGTACAAGTTTTATTTAGGGTGGGTTGTGCATGCACGTGCGTCTCGCATACACGTGCATTGAGCACCCTTCCTTTGTGGCTGGATGTGAGTAGGGTAGTGGGATAGATCATGGGTGGTTATTTTGTGAAGTGTGGGTAGTTTCTCAACCCCCTAATGCATCCTAACCTTTGATCTCATAACTCCCCAATAAATCCTAGCCCTCTATTCTACTTATTTCCTAGTATAAATACCCCTCCCATTTCCCCATCTCTTTTACACTAAGATTGTTCTTATTAAGAAAGGTATTTGTGAGTTGTGTGTGTGCTTTTCTGTGGAGGCCGAGTAGCACTCTGAAGGTTCGGTGTGGAGCAAAGGAGCAAGGTGCAAGGAGCAAGGAGGCGTTCACTATATTGAGGAGCTTTTGCGGGATTTCGATTATTTCTTCATATAAGGTGGGTGTTTCTCAGGACTTCTAATGTAGGAATTATACCATGATTATTATGATTGCAACCATGTTATAAAAAGTAAATTGAATGTATTAGAAATTGCTTGAACATGCTATTGATGATAAGAACGAAAGTGTCGGTACAGTCGACTGTCGCATGAACCAGTCGACTGGTACGAGACAATTATTTTTCATGATGTGGGAATAAACATATGTGCAAATAGACGTAATCGTGTGATCACTAATTTTTTACATTTTCCCTATGACACATATGATGGAGGGAAGGTAAATGGATGAAAAGAACTAGCGATGATTGACAAAACTAAGAACTGTCGGTGCAGTCGACTGGCAAGGTGTTCAGCCGACTGATGCCTTGATTTAAGCATGACTATTTGGAAATTCCATGAAATAAGATATTCCATTATGTTGACCTAGTATAATGACTTGAGATTTATATCTTCATCTTCGTAAGAAAGTTATGAATAGTGTGAGTGCATGTTTAAAGTGTTTTCCTTAAAGAAAAGAACATATTAGTAATTTGAAGTTCCATACTACCATGTTACTGAACAAGTAAGAAGTGTGGTGTCTATAAAATATGAATGTATGTATGCTGTGATGAAAGTGCATATGAGAATGGTTGGAAACATAATCTCTGTTTTGGAATTAAGAAACTGACCAGTCGACTTAGTGCGTGTAGCCAGTCGACTGAGCTGAACATGGAAATGTATTATTAAAGAATCCCAGAACAGACGACTGATGGATGAACAGTCGACTGTCATGTGGATGACACTGTGAACATGAAAGGTTGCGGGACAGCCGACTGACTGTGTGCAGCAGTCGACTATCCCGAGTAATTATGATGAACCTGTATTGACTGTATGAGTCGACTGGTGTCCTTCCAAGTCGACTGTACAGAGTGAACTTTGGTATGTATGAGATTTCATTTTATTTATTGTTGTTGGAAGTTGTGAACTTTACGATCGAATTCTATGAACTCTTTTTATGACTGTGTGGATTTATGTAAAATGAATCATAAATGGGAACTGAGAATTAAATGAATATTAAAGGCTAAAATCATGATGAGAAAGTCTGTGAGACTCTAAATGAATGATGAGCTGAAAGTGCTCAATTGGAAGTTGTGAATTGTAAATTAAAACCAAGAGTAGCTAAGTCTCCCCCGGTAGTGAAATGAATGAAATGAAATGAGAATTGAAAGACCAAGGTTGGTCATGTATTGAAATGAAATGATAAGTCCGGTTTAGTGGAGAGGCTAACTCTAGAGCTTTGATTTGTATTCATGATTCTAATATTTAGTACATAGTGAAGAGGTGATGAAAGTGAGAGAAAAACATAAGTATGAGAACTAGGGTTTACGGTGCGGGTGTGTGAGCCGCAGAATGCATGCTTGATGAGTCAAGACATGGCGCGGGCACAACTCAGAATGATCGGACCTTAGTCACGCTTGTGGGATGTTTTGGTGACTGCAAGAGGATTGTGTTCAGGGAGGAGGCTGAATTGCCGCAGAATGCATGCTTGATGAGTCAAGACATGGCGCGGAATTCTACTCCAGGGGCCAGGATACATGCTTGTACTCATAGAATCATCTAGGATACTCACTGTAATTACAGAAGTAGAGTAAGTCATGGCGAGGGATTGAACCCTATACAAATGAAGAACGGTTAAGAGGCTTGCCCTCGGACCTATGTAGTATGGGATGCATAGAATCCGAACAAGTGTGCATTAGTGTCATGTAAATTAAATAATTGCATTAAGGATTAAGTGCACAGTCACGACACGACATCATTAAGAGTTCCCTTTGATTTATATGCTTATATTGAACAAGTTTGTGATTGTTAAGAAATGAGATTCGTTATACTGTTTCTGGCATAGAGAGGATGGCCATGTATAACTATCGTCAGTTGAATAAACTGACGTACCCACAGTTTGTATGCAGGTAATTACATGAGTAAAGAGGAATGGATGCATAAAGATTGTACCATGTTGTTGTACATTTATTTAATTGTTGTATTTTACTTCTGCTGTGCAAAAGAAAAGTGTAATATTGATGTAACTCTGATGTATGAAGAAAAATTTGAATTTCCATGTAAAATTGTACCAAAGAAAGTGAAAAGATCCTGTAGAACATCTCGAATTCAGAGATTTGGGATTCGGGGCGTTACAGAGTGGTATCAGAGCCACGCTTTCTACGCTTTCACACTTGTACAAATTTATAATGAACGACACCCTAGATGTGGACATTAGAGTGTGTGTTTGAGTCTAGAGATTTAAATGTAAGTGACTTACATTTGTGTTGCTCTATGATTTATGCTTCTTCCTCTCTATTTCTAAGATGGCTGATCACTTCGACCCTGCTGGAGGCGACGACTGGCATATTATTGAGGAAGAGTACCATCCTGGACAGGCTGATTCTGAGGACGAGTATCACCCTGGGCAAGCGGATTCTGATGATGAAGAGTGGCCTGAATCTCGAGAGATTACCCCACCTCCAGATTCATCTGACGATTCTTCTTCCGATGAAGAAGAGGGGCCAGCTCTGAGTGGCACTGTGGCTTCTCTTCAGAGGCAAGTGGAGACCCTAAAGGAGAGAGTTGGAGTTTTGGAAGCTCAGCTGGCGCAGCGGAAGGACGACTTTTCTGTTCTCAGTCATAGGGTTTGGGAACTCGAGAAGAGGAAGAACCTGACTGATGTGCTGAAGGATGAGGTTGAAGAACTGCAGGAAGAACTTCGAGCAGCGAAGAGGACCCGTAGGAGTTAGATTGTTGTAGCTTATATTTCTTTCATTCTGATGTCAAAAATGTTTTAATTCGAATGTATAAACTTTGAAATTCAATGAAATGGAAATATTGACTTGAAAGATCATGTTTCATACTTCGAATTTAATGGACCTTTTACATCAGAATATGGAATGAAAGCTGTTGTATTATTCGATACTGGATCCTCTCATACATTTGTGTCTCCAAAGTTTGCTAAAATGTTGGGAGTTGAACCGAAGACTTTTCCAGGCAAGATCTTAGCAGTAGCTACTCCATCAGGGGAAACTTTGACCACTGATCGGTATTACGCTGATTGATTGTGATTGGAGATCGAATCTTTGGCATTGATCTGATCGAGCTGACTATCTTGGGAGTCGATGTTATCATTGGCATTGATTGGATGTCGGTGTACAGTGCAAGCATCGAGTGTAAGACCAAGACGGTAACAGTGAATGCTCCAGGTGGACCTGAAGTCACTTTCCAAGGGAAGCAGAAGTGTGCTAAGCTGGTGGCAACTATCCGCAAGGACGAGACTCCTGTAGAATTGCAAGGGATTCCTGTAGTTCGGGACTATCCGACTGTGTTCTTGGAAGATTTTCCTGGGTTACCTCCACATCGTGATGTAGAGTTCAGCATCACTGTTCAACCGGGAAGTGCACCCATTTCTAAGGCACCATATAGGATGGCTCCAGTGGAACAGGATGAGGTGAAACGGCAGATTGAGGAACTGTTGGAGAAAGGCTTTATTCAACCTAGTGCGTCACCTTGGGGAGCACCAGTGCTCTTGGTAAAGAAGAAGGATGGATCGATGAGGATGTGCATCGATTACCGAGAGCTGAATAAGGTCACTGTTCAGAATAAGTATCCGATTCCTCGAATTGATGATTTGTTCGATCGTCTACAAGGAGCAGCTGTTTTCTCCAAAATAGATCTTCGATCAGGTTATCACCAAGTGCGAGTGAAAGCTGAAGATGTGCACAAAACTGCGTTTAGAACTCAGCATGGGCATTACGAATTCTTAGTTATGCCATTCGGAGTGACGAATGCACCCGCAATCTTCATGGATTTGATGAACAGAGTTCTGAGGCCGTTTATTGATTCTTTCGTCGTGGTGTTTATCAACGATATTCTCGTGTACTCCAAGTCTGAGGAGGAGCACACTGAGCATCTGGCAGCAGTTTTGCAGAAGTTGGAAGAGTAGAAGTTGTATGCCAAGTTATCCAAGTGTGATTTCTGGAAATCTGAAGTGGCATTCCTAGGTCACATCCTTTCTAAGGAGGGAGTGGCAACTGACCCTCAGAAGATAGAGGCAGTGAGAGATTGGGCTAGGCCTACTACAGTGAAGGAAGTCAGAAGTTTTCTTGGGATGACTGGATACTACAGGAGATTCATTCAAGGTTACGCTCAGATAGCTGTACCGCTTACTGGACTGACCAAGAAGAATGTGAGCTTCAAGTGGACTGAGCAATGTGAGGCGAGCTTTCAGGAGTTGAAAGATAGGCTGACTACTGCACCTATCCTGGCTTTGCCTAGAGCAGGTGTTGAGTATGATGTTTACAGCGATGCTTCACATCGGGAGCTTGGTTGTGTCTTAATGCAAGAAGGAAGAGTAATCGCTTATGGGTCTAGGCAACTACGACCGCATGAGAAGAATTACCCGACTCATGATCTGGAGTTGGCTGCGATTATCTTTGCCCTGAAGCAATGGAGGCACTACGTGTACGGTGAGAAATTGAACATGTACACGGACCACAAGAGCTTGAAGTATATATATCAGCAGAGGGATCTCAATCTGAGGCAGCGGAGATGGTTAGAAGTGCTCGAGGATATGCGACCTGAGATTAAGTATCATCCTGGAAAGGCTAATGTTGTTGTTGATGCACTTAGTCGCAAGAGCAGTTTGGCCAGTTTGATCACAACTCAGAGGCATCTGATTGAGGAGTTGGACCGAGCAGGTATTGAGGTTGTCTTGCAAGGATTGGGAGCGTCTTTATCTCAGTTGAAGCTTCAGCCTACTCTGAATGCAAAGATCATTGCAAGTCAGGAAGTTGATGCTGATATCTTGGAGATGAAGGAGCAGGTTGGTGCTGGCAGGTTGCCCGGATTTCAAATCAGGGATGGAGTGCTGTGGTTCGGAGATAGGCTGTGTGTTCCAAATCAGGCGGACCTGAAAGAAAGTATTCTTCAGGAGGTGCATGCTACTCTTTTGTCGGTATATCCTGGGAGTACTAAGATGTACAAAGACATCAAACAGCATTTCTGGTGGTCAGGTTTGAAGCGGGATGTGGCTGATTTTGTTGCGAAGTGTGAGGTTTGTCAGCAAGTCAAAGCCGAAAATCAGAGACCCGGAGGTCTATTACAGCCGTTACCTATTCCGGAATGGAAGTGGGATAACATCAGTATGGATTTCATCACGGGATTGCCTAAGAGTTCTAAAGGTAATGATGCGATTTGGGTTATAGTCGATCGACTCACCAAGTCCGCTCACTTTTTGGCGATGAAACTCACTGCTTCGATGGACAAGTTGGCTGAGTTGTATGTTGGTGAGATTGTCCGACTTCATGGTGTTCCCTCAACTATTGTGTCTGATCGAGATGCGCGGTTTACTTCGCATTTCTGGAGGAGTCTTCAGATAGCTTTGGGTACCAAGACAGATTTCAGCACTGCTTTTCATCCGCAAACCGACGGGCAGACCGAGAGAATCAACCATATTCTTGAGGATATGCTTCGGTGTTGTATACTAGACTTTGGAGGCAGTTGGGAAAGGCATTTACCTTTGGTGGAGTTTGCCTACAACAACAGTTTTCAGGCTAGCATCGGATGGCGCCGTACGAAGCTTTGTATGGCAGGAAGTGCAGAACACCTGTTTGTTGGTATGAAGTTGGGGAGCGGCAGTTGTTTGGTCCTGAGCTTGTGCAGCTAACTTCTGAGAAGATTGATCTGATCAGAAAAAGGTTGGTAGAAGCTCAGAGCAGGCAGAAAAGCTATGCAGACAACCGGAGAAGGGACCTTGAGTTCGAGGTTGGTGACTTCGTCTTCCTGAAGGTATCACCCAGTAAAGGTGTGGTTCGTTTTGGCAAATGCGGGAAGTTAGCTCCGAGGTTTATAGGCCCGTATAAGATATTGAAAAGGATCGGGAAAACTGCTTACCGGCTTGAATTACCGGAAGAGTTGTCTCAGGTGCACAATGTCTTCCATGTGACTATGATGCGAGGTTATATTCCAGATCCGAGTCATCATTTGCCAGAAGTACCGGAAGGTTTGCAGTTAGACCTGAATTACATCGAGTCTCCTGTCGAGATTGTTGACCGTAAGGAGAAAGTCTTGAGGACTAAGACGATACCGATGGTCAAAGTAGTCTGGAGAAACCACTTGGTTGAAGAGGCTACTTGGGAATCTGAGGAGAGGATGTTGAAGGACTATCCTGAGCTTTTTGCTTGATTGTATCTTTGTATCTTTGTATCTTTTGTTTTGTTGTTGTGTTGTATTTTCTGTTGTCTTGCTCTTGACTGTAGTTCCGGGGACGGAACTATTCTAAGGAGGGAGTGATGTAATACCCTGATTTTTCAAATACATGAAAGATTATTTATTTTTACATATGGTATGCTTGTGTAGCATGTTGACTATTATTTCACAACATGATGAATAAAGTGTATTGTTTTCTATACAACATTTTCTTAAAGCCCAATGTTAATTTGCTTATTTTCTTTAAAGTATTTATTTTGGCCCAAATGGATTTAAGCCCATAAATTAAACTTTTTATTTCCTACAACTTGTTTTGTGTAACACTTTTTATATAAGAAACTTATTATCTTTGTACAAGTTTTATTTAGGGTGGGTTGTGCATGCACGTGCGTCTCGCATACACGTGCATTGAGCACCCTTCCTTTGTGGCCGGATGTGAGTAGGGTAGTGGGATAGATCATGGGTGGTTATTTTGTGAAGTGTGGGTAGTTTCTCAACCCCCTAATGCATCCTAACCTTTGATCTCATAACTCCCCAATAAATCCTAGCCTTCTATTCTACTTATTTCCTAGTATAAATACCCCTCCCATTTCCCCATCTCTTTTACACTAAGATTGTTCTTATTAAGAGAGGTATTTGTGAGTTGTGTGTGTGCTTTTCTGTGGAGGCCGAGTAGCACTCTGAAGGTTCAGTGTGAAGCAAAGGAGCAAGGTGCAAGGAGCAAGGAGGTGTTCACTATATTGAGGAGCTTTTGCGGGATTTCGATTATTTCTTCATATAAGGTGGGTGTTTCTCAGGACTTCTAATGTAGGAATTATACCATGATTATTATGATTGCTACCATGTTATAAAAAGTAAACTGAATGTATTAGAAATTTCTTGAACATGCTGTTGATGATAAGAACGAAAGTGTCGGTACAGTCGACTGTCGCATGAACCAGTCGACTGGTACGAAACAATTATTTTTCATGATGTGGGAATAAACATATGTGCAAATAGACGTAATCGTGTGATCACTAATTTTTTACATTTTCCCTATGACACATATGATGGAGGGAAGGTAAATGGATGAAAAGAACTAGCGATGATTGACAAAACTAAGAACTGTCGGTGCAGTCGACTGGCAAGGTGTTCAGCCGACTGATGCCTTGATTTAAGCATGACTATTTGGAAATTCCATGAAATAAGATATTCCATTATGTTGACCTAGTATAATGACTTGAGATTTATATCTTCATCTTCGTAAGAAAGTTATGAATAGTGTGAGTGCATGTTTAAAGTGTTTTCCTTAAAGAAAAGAACATATTAGTAATTTGAAGTTCCATGCTACCATGTTACTGAACAAGTAAGAAGTGTGGTGTCTATAAAATATGAATGTATGTATGCTGTGATGAAAGTGCATATGAGAATGGTTGGAAACATAATCTCTGTTTTGGAATTAAGAAACTGACCAGTCGACTTAGTGCGTGTAGCCAGTCGACTGAGCTGAACATGGAAATGTATTATTAAAGAATCCCAGAACAGACGACTGATGGATGAACAGTCAACTGTCATGTGGATGACACTGTGAACATGAAAGGTTGCGGGACAGCCGACTGACTGTGTGCAGCAGTCGACTATCCCGAGTAATTCTGATGAACCTGTATTGACTGTATGAGTCGACTGGTGTCCTTCCAAGTCGACTGTACAGAGTGAACTTTGGTATGTATGAGATTTTATTTTATTTATTGTTGTTGGAAGTTGTGAACTTTACGATCGAATTCTATGAACTCTTTTTATGACTGTGTGGATTTATGTAAAATGAATCATAAATGGGAACTGAGAATTAAATGAATATTAAAGGCTAAAATCATGATGAGAAAGTCTGTGAGACTCTAAATGAATGATGAGCTGAAAGTGCTCAATTGGAAGTTGTGAATTGTAAATTGAAACCAAGAGTAGCTAAGTCTCCCCCGGCAGTGAAATGAATGAAATGAAATGAGAATTGAAAGACCAAGGTTGGTCATGTATTGAAATGAAATGATAAGTCCGGTTTAGTGGAGAGGCTAACTCTAGAGCTTTGATTTGTATTCATGATTCTAATATTTAGTACATAGTGAAGAGGTGATGAAAGTGAGAGAAAAACATAAGTATGAGAACTAGGGTTTACGGTGCGGGTGTGTGAGCCGCAGAATGCATGCTTGATGAGTCAAGACATGGCGCGGGCACAACTCAGAATGATCGGACCTTAGTCACGCTTGTGGGATGTTTTGGTGACTGCAAGAGGATTGTGTTCAGGGAGGAGGCTGAATTGCCGCAGAATGCATGCTTGATGAGTCAAGACATGGCGCGGAATTCTACTCCAGGGGCCAGGATACATGCTTGTACTCATAGAATCATCTAGGATACTCACTGTAATTACAGAAGTAGAGTAAGTCATGGCGAGGGATTGAACCCTACAAAAATGAAGAACGGTTAAGAGGCTTGCCCTCGGACCTATGTAGTATGGGATGCATAGAATCCGAACAAGTGTGCATTAGTGTCATGTAAATTAAATAATTGCATTAAGGATTAAGTGCACAGTCCCGACACGACATCATTAAGAGTTCCCTTTGATTTATATGCTTATATTGAACAAGTTTGTGATTGTTAAGAAATGAGATTCGTTATACTGTTTCTGGCATAGAGAGGATGGCCATGTATAACTATCGTCAGTTGAATAAACTGACGTACCCACAGTTTGTATGCAAGTAATTACATGAGTAAAGAGGAATGGATGCATAAAGATTGTACCATGTTGTTGTACATTTATTTAATTGTTGTATTTTACTTCCGCTGTGCAGAAGAAAAGTGTAATATTGATGTAACTCTGATGTATGAAGAAAAATTTGATTTTCCTTGTAAAATTGTACCAAAGAAAGTGAAAAGATCCTGTAGAACATCTCGAATTCAGAGATTTGGGATTCGGGGCGTTACACGACGATAACCCTAACCCTAACCCTTAACCCTACCCTGCTAACCCTACAATAACCCTAACCCTACGTTAACCCTAACCCTAACCTACATATCACTTTTATTAAAATTTTTTGGTTATATACAGAATATGTATAATTTTTTTTTGGGGAACTTAATACCTGTCTACTACCAACAACCACAAATTAATGATAAATCAAAACCAGATTTTACCACAAATGTTTATCTTGCAATAACCTTAACCCTACAATAACCCTAACCAAACCCCTGACCCCCGCCAACCCTAATCCTTCCCGTAACCACCTTTAACACTAATTACCAAACTTGTTACCATAACCCTAACCCTAACCCTAACCCTAGCCAAGTCGAGAACACCCCAATTTATGAATTTTGGCCTAGGGTCGAAGGCCGTTGTTGCAGACAATGGCTAAGATTCCACATCCCAAATTTCCACAGAAGCAACAGTTTACATGTAGTGTTTGAGAGTAATCTACGAACTTTTTTGGAATACTCGTCACATTGGTTTATACATGTGGTCAAATATACATGTGGTTTTCTGTTACGGTTTCCATAATGCATGATGGTCCCTATTTAGACCATTTTTTCTCGAAAATAATCAGATCCAGTTCTTGATGGCCAAGTATTTTGATCTGATTACTCTCCGCTCAAAAGCGAACCGAATCTTTTTTATTTTTGATTTCTTCTTGCCCATCATAATTATATTCCTGAGATCGGCTGCGTTTGTTTTGAAGTTTTTTTTTTCTGAAATATATTCCTGAGATGGCGTTCGTGTTGGATCCTGTAGGCGAGGCAACAAACACTAGAGGGGGAGTGAATAGTGTTTATTAAAATAAAATTGCGGAATAAAGAATTTTTCTTCGAAACAGTCGACTTAGGAGTGAACCAGTTGACTGAGTTAACCCAATTAAGAGAACTCAAATAAATCTGTGAAGTCGACTTAAAGCAGAAACAGTCGACTTATGAAAACAATAAACTAACAGAGTACAAGTCTGACCAGTCGACTTATAAAGGAGTCAGTCGACTGTCCAGACAAGTTTCACAGAGTATAACACACAGAAAAATGTAAATGCAAGTTCAAGAGATACAACCACAGAGTACACACGATGTATCCTGGTTCGGTCCTTCCAACCTACATCCAGTCCCCAAGCAACCCACTTGAGATTTCCACTATTCTTGAAAAAAGTTTACAAGAATACCCTACGACGTTCAGACAACAACCTTGTCTAACCCGTAGTCCTTTCTCTCAACCAGAGAAAGCACCCCACTCTTTCACCAAGAGTGAAACCACTGACTCTACACCCTAGAGTCTAACTCTCCAACCGAGAGTAAAAGAAAAACAAGAAAATATTTACAATCAACCTATAGCCTTGTATGTGATTAGTGATGTAGTACGTGGCTAAAAAGAGGTTGACTTCTATATTCAGTCCAAAACGAAATCAGATGTTATACTGGACTGAATGTAGAGAACCGAAACTTGGAGAATGAAAGCTTTGTCTCTTTGAACAATGTAACACTTAAGAAATCTCAAAAATAATGCTCGGAAAAATGTTGTTAGATCTTCTAACAGTGAACTCTGAACTCTTTTTATAGAGTTAGAGTTTACTAGACGTTGGGAGACAGTTATTCCAACTGTCAACCAACGGATCTAATTAGCTTTGAATTTTGAAAATTGATTTAAAAACAGAAAACGGTCAAAAGCACTCGAACAGTCGACTGGGTTGCCATAATGAGTCGACTGGTTAGAGTTTGAATAAGTTTAGTCAGTTTTGTACCGACAATCGACTGGTATGAGTATTAGTCGACTGGTACTCAACAGTTAAGTTATTTCAAACTGTTTTGACCTTTTTGATGTTTTGAAAAACACACATTTGTAAAAGAGTGAGTGTATGTGTGTGTGACAAGGCTTTACATCATACTAAGACTCAAAATAAAGAAAGATTACATTTGTTTACAAGACACAACAATAGATGATACACTAAGCATAAGTCTTGAGTCTTGAGTCTTGAGTCTTGAGTGAGGCTTTGCCTTTGTCTTTATTTGGAGCTTTGTGCTTGTTCATTTGTTCAGCTGTATAGTAGTGAAATCTTTGTGTGTACAACCTGCAATTATAGAGTATAGCATAGATACATGTTGCAGTGTGTTGTGATCATCAAAATCAAGAATCAACATTATTTATATCATTTTCTATGCTTGTATTATTTATATTATTATTAGCTATTGTGTTGTCATCATCAAAAAGGGGGAGAATGTTGATTCTTGATTTTGATGATCACAACACACTGCAACATGTATCTATGCTATACTCTATAATTGCAGATTGTACACACAAAGATTTCACTACTATACAGCTAAACAAATGAACAAGCACAAAGCTCCAAATAAAGACAAAGGCAAAGCCTCACTCAAGACTCAAGACTCAAGACTCAAGACTTATGCTTAGTGTATCATCTATTGTTGTGTCTTGTAAGCAAATGTAATCTTTCTTTATTTTGAGTCTTAGTATGATGTAAAGCCTTGTCACACACACATACACTCACTCTTTTACAAATGTGTGTTTTTCAAAACATCAAAAAGGTCAAAACAGTTTGAAATAACTTAACTGAGTACCAGTCGACTGATACTCATACCAGTCGACTGTCGGTACAAAACTGACTAAACTTATTCAAACTCTGACCAGTCGACTCATTATGGCAACCCAGTCGACTGTTCGAGTGCTTTTGACCGTTTTCTGTTTTTAAATCATTTTTCAAAATTCAAAGCTAATTAGATCCGTTGGTTGACAGTTGGAATAACTGTCTCCCAACATCTAGTAAACTCTAACTCTATAAAAAGAGTTCAGAGTTCACTGTTAGAAGATCTAACAACATTTTTCCGAGCATTATTTTTTAGATTTCCACTATTCTTGAAAAAAGTTTACAAGAATACCCTACGGCGTTCAGACAGCAACCTTGTCTAACCCATAGTCCTTTCTCTCAACCAGAGAAAGCACCCCTATTTTATGGGTTTTTTGGAAACCGTATCCCTGAAAATTATATATATATACCCCTATTTTCGAAACCTCCTTTAATCACTTCTCACTTCTCTCACTTCACGAGTTAAAGCTCCTTTACTCTCCTCTTTCCTGTAGCGCTTCTTCACCACCTCCCTCCCTTCTTTTCCAAACCAGATCTGAACCAATCTCCCCCCAAAATCAACGTTTTTGAAATTATTAAACCCAAAATCTACTCCAAAAGGTTGATTCTCTGTCGCTGGCGACTTGAATACTACTCTCCCTTCGCAACGATTTGGTTCGGGGTTGAGTGGTTTCAGTTGAGGGATTAATGGTTTGTACAACCCGTGCTGCATACAGAAGAAGGTTTATTCGACAACGGGCCAGTCGAATCAAACAGCTATTAAAGGTTGAATCTGTTGCTGACAATTTCTTCATTCTTCAACTCCAATCGAAGGTATGATCCGATTGGTACCCATTTTGTTGTTTTTCTTTACGCCCTATGACTCAAGTTTGTTGCGGTTTTGCTTTTTACGATTTTTGAATCTGCTGTTGGCCCAAAAAAATTTTCCGACCGTCGAATCTGCATCTTTTTACGAATCTGTTGTTGGCAAATTTTTTTTGAATCTGTGGCTTCTTATGACCTACGAATTTCAGATCACAAGTTTAACTGCTGGAATTTGGCATAAATGTTTATATTTATCGATTTTTCCTTAATATAGATGAGTAGTATGGGTAGGGGGAAGGAGATGGCGGTGGATGAGGATTATGGGAAGTGGCCTCCCAATATTGTGCATTATTTTGTCAGCCTTATGGAGGAGGCAGTTGACAAGAATAGTCTGAAAAGTAACACATTTGACGGCAAAACTTGGAATCATTTTGCTGTACAAATGCAATTCCTGTGTGGCCGTTCATTCACGGTAACACAGTTGAAGGCAAAACATCAGAGACTGAAAGCAGAATGGAAGGTGTTTTCAGATATGAAGAAACAGAGTGGTTTGGGTTGGGATGAAGTGAACGAAACCGTTACTGCCGAGAAACCAGTTTGGGACCAATATCTTAAGGTTCATATATAATCTCAAAGTTTGCAATTTGTTTGTGAATCCTTTTTATTATACTTAATCTTGGCTTCAATACTTGCATATCAATAACAATTTCTATGATTAGATGCACCCTAAGGCCAAAAAAATTTGCTAACAAGGGGTTGGCAGATTTTGATGCTTTGACCAAAATTATGGAAGATTCTACTGCCCAGGACAATGTGAGAAGGGCTTCCACACAAAGGGTGTACGATTCTGATGAGGAGTGGAGGATGAATTATGAGTTTGGCCACCCTCATCAGTCACACGTAAATGTACTTGATGAGGATGATGATGTACCAATGGGTTCGGGGTCGGGATCTCGTAAGAGAAAATCTGGTGCATCAAGTGGTCGGGGAACAAATATGTCCTATGTGAAAGAATTTGTTAGTTCCTATCTGGAAACTCAGGTGGTAAAAAGAAGCAGGTTAAAGAAAAAAGTAGAGGTGGATAGTAATGTCTCGATTGACCCTGCTTTGGCCGAGTTGGATCAATGCCAAGATATAATTAATGCGATGTCTGGGCTTGATTGCAATGAATCAGGGAAAGCTTTTAACCACCTAATTGCTAATCCTCACGCTTGTCATAGTTTCCTTCGTATGACCCCGGTACAGCAGGAGTGGTGGGTGAAGCATTACAATGAGCACTAGCCATCCCATTTGGTTGAATGGGATAAACAAATCATAATGTGTACTATTTTTTATAATTATTTGCGTAGTTGCGTGAGATCTATTGTACTATGACGGTTTGATGTTAAAACGTTGCTTCTTTTATTTAATTTAAATTTAGTTTTATTTTTTAGGGTAAATTGAATTTGCTATTAGTAGTATATGTTGTTTTTTTTGATAACCTGAGCTTGTGGCAATCTACTGTCGCGTAATATGTTAATTTAAATTCCGTAAATATCGTGCACTGTAGTCGTAGTATTAAATTAGTGAACTTACTTTATCAATTTGATTTCAACTTTTTGTCATAGTGAGTTACTACTGCAAGTGCAACCGTAGTTATGGACACTTCTTCATCTAGTAGTGACGATGCCGATGACTTGATGAATATAATCTTTCTAAGTAAATTCTGTGAAGAAAGTACAATGTCCTTTCCAAAACAAACAGGACGTGAATATTTGAATGACATGTTAGAGGGTTCCCAGTCCACGTTTGTAGGAATATTCCGTATGAATCAAGCATGTTTTATGGCCTTGTGTGCTTTTCTAAAAAATGGGAATTACCTTGAGGAAACAGAGGAGGCTTCAAGACGTAGACGCTTGTCTTTCGAGGAAAGTGTGGCAATTTTCCTGTTTATTGTCGGTCACAGTACAAGAATGCGAGTATGTGCTAATAGGTTTAATCACTCACTTCAAACAATCGATAAGCATTTTACACTTGTTTTGAAAGGTTTGGCAAGAGCAGCAAATGTACTTATCACTCCCCCTGATACTACAAGTGTACATGAAAGGATCACTAATTCCCCAGACTTTTATCCGTGGTTTAAGGTATTCTGTTACCTTCACTCGTCATGTATTATTAAATTTTTTCAAAGTTTGCACGTAATATCTATTATTCGAATCCATTAATGTAGGGAGCTATTGGTGCTGCTGATGGCACATTAATCAAAGCTACGGTACCCGCTATTCGAAGCAATGCTTGTCGCTCTCGAAAGGGTAATATCAGTCAAAATATTTTGGTAGCATGTGATTTTAATATGCTGTTCACATTTGTTTACGCGGGATGGGAAGGCAGTGCTAACGATTCCCGTGTAATACAGAGTGCATTAGGAGAAAAACTGTTGGAAATCCCACCCAACGATAAATATTACTTAGTAGATTGTGGTTATACTAATATGCCTGATTTTTTAGCGCCATACCGTGGTGAGTCATACCACTTACAGGACTTTCAAGGGGCCAACCATGCACCAACTCAACCTAGAAAACTTTTTAATAAACAGCATGCTAGGCTACGGAATGTGATTGAGAGAACGTTTGGTGTATTCAAGAAAAGGTTTGCCATCTTTAATGACATGCCAAACTACTATTTTACAAGACAAGTTATGATGGTCACAGCCTGCTGTGCACTCCATAATTTTATATGTAAGCACTCAGTCAACGATGCCTTTTTGAGGAATTTGACGATGAACAATTAATTCATCACCAACAAACTGAAGATATCGCATCCACATCTCAGGAGTTGGATTTGTCATCTTCACAATTGAATCGTATGAATAGGAAAAGAGATGATATTGCTACGGCAATGTGGAATGCAAGACAATAAATGTAATTTTAATGTAAACCTTTTCATTGTATCCTTTTTTATTGTTTTGACTATAATGTTTTCTGCAAGGTCTGTGATTTCATCTTGACAATTTGTAGATGAACAGGTACTGTACATGGATTCAATTTTGTGACCAACAATGGTCAGAAGAATGAAAGGATTTGTCGGTAGCAGTAAGTGATCTCAAATATAATTTTTTAAAACCTAACGAAGATGATGTCGTAATAGGCAATGATGAAAGGTTTTCATTCAATGTGGAATGTGTCCCTCCCCCACACTACTGCCTCTTTCTGTTTAGTTGTATCGACCAGCAACAGATATTGAAAATATGAAATATATGAGTGAATAACCACGGAAATGATGTATAATACCCTTTAAGCTGATCTGTGGTTGATGTTTAGAATTATGTTAAGTAAGAATGAATCCATTATGTCAAGCAATGATGATGAATTCAAGTCTTGTTGACGACAATGTGGAAAGGGGAAAGGTGGGGGGTGGGGGGTGGGGGTGAGCATTTTACTTAGCGCTAGTGGGCGTGGCGTTGTAAAAATGCAGCCCTGGCATGGAGTTTCGTATCATTGATTTGAACAGTCTGAGCCTACGACAAATATAAGTTTTTTTTAAAATTTGTCTCATGTGGATTTAGATGCTTCTGTTGCAATCTCAAGCTTTGGGCAATAATAATCAGTATGCCCATACAAGGGCTTCCAAATATTGTGGATGTGCTTTAATGAAAAGTGGGAGATGTTTCCTTCTCATACTGTGTGTCACCTCAAGTGGTGGTTTTTTTGGGTATTGTGATGTTTTTTTGATATTATGAAAGCTCCCAGATTGTGCACATGGATTATGATGTTTTCATGGTTTGGGTAGCTTCTGATGTCTTCTCATGATTTGGGCAGTATTCTTTCAGATAAACTGGTACGTCTTTCTTTATAGCAAATTTTTTGTTGGAGTGCTTTTCAAAAAATTGGGCTGTGCATACGGTTGTATAGGTTGGGTTGTGCATTGAAATGCTTCTAAATGTGTTCTCATGCTTTTGGGTAGTAATAATCAGTATGGTTATTACTCTGAAGTATGCTGACACAGTGAGAAGTGAGTAAAGGAGCTTTAGAAAAGAGGGGGTATAAATTTTCAATAATACTGTTTCCAAAGAACCACGAAACCAAACGCCATTTGTGGATTTTTTTCAGGAAAAAAATAACTTTGGAGGTGAGGTCTCAAAATTTGGAGATGATGGCTTCTGATCCTGTAACATCCCAAATGTTGTGTCTTCATTTATTTTCAGAATGTGTGTACAATCCCCTTGATCTGAAAGGTCTCTGATTCTGCAAATGTAAAATGATGTTATCAGGTTTTGTAAAGCCTTCCGATATTGGTGGATGTGTAATTGGGCTATGCATTGAGATGCTTCTGATGTGTTCTTTCAGATGTGTAATTGGGTTGTGTAATCAGTATGCTGACACAGTTATCATAGTTTCTAACTGATGTTCATTGATGTATAACTATGTTGCATGATATTTTCATGGTTTGTGCATTGGGATGCTCTTAAATTTCCATAATGTGTGCAATATCCTACCTCAAAATTGGGAGATGATGGCTTCTGATCCTGTAACATCTCAAGTGTTGCAACTTCGTTTAATTTCAGAATGTGTATACAATCCCTCTAACATTGAAAGGTCTCTGGTACGCAAATGTTGGTTTGTTACTCAAATGTATCAGCTGTAGCTGTATCTGTATTTGTAAATTAATTTTTTTTTTAAAACCAAAAAAAAAGAGTTGATAACTAGTTTGGTTTTTCACTCAATATAACTAGTTTAAAAAGAGTTGATAACCTGAGGCCGTTGTTTACAGCAACGGCCTAGGTGATAATCAAAAAATTTAAGGTTTGGGGGCCAGGGTGGGTGCTCTCTGACTTGGAGAACACAAAAGGATCAACAAGTCAGAGCAATCTCATTTCTGATAAATACCTAAAGCCGTTGTCTGAGACAACGGCCTAGGTTATAGTCAAAAATTTGTGATTTTGGGGGTGCTCTCTGACTTGGAGAACACAAAGGGATCAACAAGTCAGAGAGCAATCTCATTTCTGATAAATACCTAAAGCCGTTGTCTGAGACAACGGCCTAGGTTATAGTCGAAAATGTGTGATTTTGGGGGTGCTCTCTGACTTGGAGAACACAAAGGGATCAACAAGTCAGAGAGCAATCTCATTTCTGATAAATACCTAAAGCCGTTGTCTGAGACAACGGCCTAGGTTATAGTCGAAATTTTGTGATTTTGGGGGTGCTCTCTGACTTGGAGAACACAAAAGGATCAACAAGTCAGAGAGCAATCTCATTTCTGATAAATACCTAAAGCCGTTGTCTGGGACAACGGCCTAGGTTATAGTCGAAAATTTGTGATTTTGGGGGTGCTCTCTGACTTGGAGAACACAAAAGGATCAACAAGTCAGAGAGCAATCTCATTTTTGATAAATGCCTAAAGTCGTTGTCGGAGACAACGGTTTAGGTTATAGTCAAAAAATTTGGATTTTGGGGGTGCTCTCTTTACTCTTTACATACAGTCTCTGTGGAAATTTATACCAAAGACAGATGATCTACACTTGTATATCTTTCCGCTATATTTTTTTTAAGTGCCGATTACTACCACCTTTCAAACCAATATATAATCATGGTGGTTAAATATGCAAAAAAAATAATAAAAAATAATTCATAATCACTAATCACTTATCACTCCCCCTGAATTTTTTTGGTTTTTTTACAATTTTCTCTTCACTCTTTGCGTACAGTCTCCCTCGAACTATATACCAAAGACAGATGATATTTGCGTATCTACTGTTTATAATTTTTTTATTACGTTACAATTTTTTCCCTCTATCTAACCAATATAAAATTATTAAGGTAATATGCTTGAATATAATTCTGAGTTATATAAAGGAGTAAGTTTACATGTATAAGGTTAGGGTTAAGGTGAAGGTTATGAATTTTTTGATATATGGGTTTACATGTGTGGATGTACATATTGTTTTTTCCATATACTAGCTACACGTGGGGATCTACATGTTGTTTAGCTTGGTGCTTGTTCCCATTTAGGTGTATGTTGAAAGTCTGCTGGCATGTGATTTTGTTGAGCTTAACAACAAGGAAGAAACTAGCAAAACAACAACATTATTGAGTCCTTATGGCAAAACATGGAAAGTTGGGTTAATTAGAGTAGCGCAGAATCACATGTGTGCATTGGTGGAGAGAAGTGGAGAGAATTCGCAGGTGCTAATAAGCTAGAAGTAGGATATATGTTAGTGTTCCATTACAAAGGGAATATGTTCAGCTTTTTCCTGTTAATTTTATTACGTTTGTGATTTTTTTAGTTTGATATATAATCTATTTGATTATTCTAATACAATACCCACATATCCAAAAAATATATACCCACATATCAAAAAAATATATATCCAAAATTTTTTTGGGATTTATACAATATTCTCTTTACTCTTTACGCACAATCACTGTGGAACTTTATACAAAAGATAGATAATCTACACTTGTATATCGTATAGGTATATTTGTTTATT
This sequence comes from Hemerocallis citrina, assembly GCA_017893485.1. NCBI lineage: Eukaryota > Viridiplantae > Streptophyta > Magnoliopsida > Asparagales > Asphodelaceae > Hemerocallis > Hemerocallis citrina. The sequence goes on along the minus strand of CM030362.1, from coordinate 73,682,030 downwards.
TGCCCATTACTTCCACCTTTCAAAGTGAGTCGAAGAACTGCACACAATTACTTCACGACGAGATTCCACATCCCAAATTTCCACAGAAGCAACAGTTTACATGTAGTGTTTGAGAGTAATCTACGAACCTTTTTGGAATACTCGTCACATTGGTTTATACATGTGGTCAAATATACATGTGGTTTTCTGTTACGGTTTCCCAATACATGATGGTCCCTATTTAGATCATTTTTTCTCGAAAATAATCAGATCCAGTTCTTGATGGCCAAGTATTTTGATCTGATTACTCTCCGCTCAAAAGCGAACCGAATCTTTTTTATTTTTGATTTCTTCTTGCCCATCATAATTATTGGATATTATTGATATCCACATGTGAATTTTTCGATTTTGGCCTTAAACTACATGTGGGGATGTACACATGGTTTTTCCCATATTTAGGGTACATGTGGGGAGGTACATGCGGTGATGTAGTTTAGGTTTTTTCCATATTGAAGTGTCTACAATAATTATCCTTCTTGGTCTCTAACTGCATCTTCTTCCCTTCTGTCACTATTAACAGAGGATCTGCACCACTCTGTTCATAATATCACTAATGTACATGTGAGAATCATACAAGAATTGTCTGCTTTTTCATTGTACATGTGGGTTTTTTCAAGTATGGTCCATATGTGGGGAGCCACATTTTGTTTTTTCTTTACATGTGGGGTTTTACCTTATTGGTTTTTTCAATGATGAACTTTTGAAAATTTATACAAAAGATAGATAATCTACACTTGTATATCGTATAGGTATATTTGTTTATTTGCCCATTACTTCCACCTTTCAAAGTGACTTGAAGAACTGCACACAATTACTTCACGACGAGTTTCCACATCCCAAATTTCCACAGAAGCAACAGTTTACATGTAGTGTTTGAGAGTAATCTGTGAACTTTTTTGGAATAATCGTTACATTGGTTTATACATGTGGTCAAATATACTTGTGGCATATTCTGTTACGGTTTCCAAAAAAAAAAAGTGAGATCTAGTTCTTGTTGGCCAAGTAGTTTGATCTAATTACTCTCCGCTCAAACAACGAACCGACACTTTTTAATTTTTGATTTCTTCTTGTCCATCATAATTACCTGGTTATATTTTTGGTATTCGGAGATGGGTTTTTGAATTTTAGGAGAGTGTTTTCGGAAGAGTGCAAAAAAATGAGAAAACTACATGTGGTGGTGTACCTGTGAATTTTTCAACTTTGGTCGTACACTACATGTGGGAATATACATGTGGGAATGTACATATGGTTGTGGCATAATATCACTAATGTACATGTGGCAAAAATTATTGTACATGTGGGTTTTTCCAAGTATGGTCCACATGTGGGGAGGTACATGTGGTTTTTCCTTTACATGCGGGTTTTTACCTTATTGATTTTTTCCATAATGAACTTGTTCTACTACATGTGATCACACCTCTTCTTCCCAATCTCGTGGAATTCTTCCCAGTTGCATGTATGGTGAATGTCTTCAGGAACGTCTTCATTGTAAATAATGTAAAACGATTTTGTACATTATATATTATTACTCTTAAAATTAATAATATATAACTTAAAAAAACCAAAAAATATAATATATTCTTTAGTTATGTGCCTAAAAATGGAATTGAATAAAAAATATAAACAAGAAAATATTCATATGAACGTCTATTTTGTAGAGTTCAGAAGGCAAGGCACGTAGAGACCGGAGAGACACATGTCATTAATGATAGAACTTAAATATCCATAAACTCTCTACTGGAAACTTATTACCTATCTACTCCCAACTATAAATAATCCTACCCTAACCCCTACAATAAAGCCGAACCAAACCACTAACCTTACAATAACCCTAACCCTACCCTTAACCCTACAATGAATCAAATAGTTTTTTTTAAAAAATATTTTCCGAGTTGTTATGTACATATTAAAACGACGTGATTATGCAGTGGTTAGTTAGGTGTAGTCAAATTAAAAAAAAAAAAATTTCAATATTGTTATACAAGCCAAGTTCTCATCTGTCTTTTGTATATAGTTCCTGAGAGATTGTTCGTCAAGGGTGAAAAGAAAATTGGAAAATGCAAACAACCAATTAATTTTTGCCCTACAAACTAAGGCCATTGTCAACGGCCTAGGGTATGAACATTTTAAAGCCAACAAGTCAAACAGCAGCACACAATTTTCTTTTTTTTTCACCTACAACTTAGGCCGTTGTCTCCAACAACGGCCTAGGGTATATCTATAAACTGGAGCTGCTCTCTGACTTGTTGGCTATTTTTAAAGTCAACAAGTCAGAGAGCAAGACAAATTTTCTATTTTTTTCACCTACAACTTAGGCCGTTGTCTCCAACAACGGCCTAGGGTATATCTATAAACTGGAGCTACTCTCTGACTTGTTGGCTATTTTTAAAGCCAACAAGTCAGAGAGCAGGACAAATTTTCTTTTTATTTCAACTACAACTTAGGCCGTTGTCTCCAACAACGGCCTAGGGTATGTCTATAAACTGGAGCTGCTCTCTGACTTGTTGGCTATTTTTAAAGCCAACAAGTGAGAGAGCAAGACAAATTTTCTATTTTTTTCACCTACAACTTAGGCCGTTGTCTCCAACAACGGCCTAGGGTATATCTATAAACTGGAGCTGCTCTCTGACTTGTTGGCTATTTTTAAAGCCAACAAGTCAGATTGCAGCACACAATTTTCTATTTTTTTCACCTACAACTTAGACCGTTGTCTCCAACAACGGCCTAGGGTATATCTATAAACTAGAGCTGCTCTCTGACTTGTTGGTTCATTTTAAAGCCAACAAGACAGAGAGCACAACAAATTTTGTATATTTTCCTACTACAACTAAGGTCGTTGTCTCCAACAACGGCCTTGGGTATATGTTTAAACTGGCTATATCCAAAAACTGGAACAAGTATAATTTTCTATAACCTAGGCCATTGTTTGGGGCCACGGCTTAGGTATATAAAAAAAAAAAAATTAAACTACATTTATACAGAGCAGCTGAAGCTGCTACACTTGTACACATCACCAAATTCCAAACACTTTGCCATCACCTACAATTTCCGACTAAATTCATATATACAACCACCAAAACTACCCACCATAATTGACTATCAGAAATTAATAACAACAACATCAACTACACTTACACTTAAGAACCACATTATCCAATAATTAGTTACAACATGTTAAATCCCACAAAATCAATAAAAAAAATTACAACCTCCAAAATGCATTGGCTAAGCACCGGGCGTGTAATGCTGTGGTGCTCGCCTCTTCCGACTAGGGTTTCGGCGCCGCATCGTGATTGACGAGTCGGGGATTTGTTCAGATCCACCCTCCTCTTGTTGTACGTCTCCGACAACTCTCTCCCCACTCTCTTCATCCTGCGCTTCTTCGTGAGATGGATGTGAAGTTGAAGCTTGTCGTTCTCTGATCTCACGGTCCCGTTGCCCCATCAATGAACTTGGCCTACCCCTCACACTTTTACGTCGGCCCCCCCTCGGTCCGTGTAATGCTCGAGCCAAACGTTCGACACATCCAAAAGCATCCATATTGCTACGGCATCCAAGGAGCATCCTCCGAGCGAAACTCTTCATAGGCGTGTCCACATTACTTTTTAGTACCTCCGCGCATTCTTTTGCCATGTCCATCGTGTTATCAATCTAAATCAGAAAAAACCAACAAAAATAATTACACAAATTAAATAATTGAAAGAATTCATGAACTTCACGTATGAAGAAGATTAAAATAAATATGAAGATTGAAGTTACCATTGTACGTATAGCTGTGGCCTTCGGTTGGAACATGGGTTGTGAACTGGAATATGAGGGTAATGGTTCAATCTCCCTCTCCTCAATTTCTCGTTGGATACCAGCAGGTAGTACTGTATCGGGAGAGATGTACAAACGTGTATATTGTCGGAACCAAGTCATGTACTTTCCTTGCAGTCTTCCATCGTACTCTGGAACATTGACGAGTACAAGTTCAAACCGTCGCTCGTTCTATTCTGCAATGTGAACACGATGATAATCTGACCAATCATGAGTAGGCATGCGGCCGGTACCCCTAACGGCATGTAACTTATGATCGTATAGGTTTGCGCAGCTTGGGGGACTATCTTGTTGAAGATTGAACTGACGGAAGACTCTTTCCGGTCGTGGATGCTCGACTATACCGAAGTTGATGAGGGGAGCCGTCGTCAGCCACAACTGCGACCCGGTGGTGCATATTGGCGGTAGTCTTTCCACACGCTCGGGTATATACGGTGCCCAAATCACGAACTCTTCACGTAGTTGGTCGAGCTCGTCTCTGTAGTACGTTATTACACCCTTGAGGTTGTCTTTGTAACTCCTTGTACCGGCCCAATATATCCCTAATGGTGCTAACATAGCAGGATCTTCAGGTTGGGCCATCCAACCATCCGTGGGTCTCCTAATGCGGGGACGACCCAAGTGCAATCGCTCCCAGGACCAAATCTGTAACAAAACCATCGGTCCAGTCATTTCTGATGATTCAAGCGCTACATGACACAACGCCTTGTATAGCATTGCCAATGCGCAGCTTCCCCAGCTGTACCGGCCAGCTATGCCGAGGTCGGCGAGCAATCGTAGGTACATGAGGTGCACCATATCGCCCGATGAGTTAGGCAATAGAACCCCTCCGATCACCGTTAGAATGTAGGCTCTGGTGTAGGACTGTACATAGTCGTCGGGCGATTCGTTGGTCAGCGTCCCATCAAAATGTCCCTTCAACCAAGATAGTCGGATTGATTGTCCTTGGAAAATGTCACCATCTTCCGCAGCCGCCTCATCAAACTCTGTACCGAGCAGTTCGTTGCACATCTCTATTTTATCAAATTTAATATTGCCCGTCACAGCCAACCAATCTATTGGAAGACCGGATATCATCGCTATATCCTGTAGCGTCACCGTCATCTCTCCGACCGGTAGATGGAACGTGTGCGACTCTGGCCTCCAGCGCTCCACGAGTGCCGAAAGAAGTGCTCGGTCGAGTTTAACATTCCCCATCATGCTGATTCCATAGAAACCGGCCACTACAAGGTACTCGTGGGTGCGTGGATGCACCTTCATGGTCTCGTGGGTGCAGAAATTACACCTACGCGTCGTCCTACCCCACACTTCCGTGGATCTGTGGCGATCTTGCAAGGTCAGTTCGCCGGGATTTATTGGTCCTGGACTACGACGTCCTGTCATCGAAGAGGATGTACCAACCTACACGAACCAAAAAATATATTTATTATTAGTCTCAAATCAATATCACTAAATATAAAATTACGAACAATACAAATTATTAGTTCTCACATTCTCTGTGGAATGTTCCCCCCGTGCTTCCTGGGATGTCCTTCCCCTTTCGGTTCCCCTCGTTCTAGCCATTTCTCAGTAACAAAGTTTGCATATATGAAACTAATTAATCGGCAAAAATTAGCAAACACAAACGAACGAGATGAAAAAATTTCAAGAATTCGCTTATACGCGTCAAAACAACACAAACGAGATGCAAAAATTCCTAAATTTCGCCGTCAACTAGGGCACACCAAATACAAGCCAACGCAACTTGTAGAAGTCAGTTCCGACCCACGGTTTGAAATATACGCCCGTGTATCACTTTCACTCTTTAAAATAGAGCGGAAAGCGATACATTGACGTATCTCGCAAACCGTGGGTCGGAACTCGCAAATACAAGGTCCGTTGTGTTGTGAATGGTTAGCCCAACCTACGTTCACCGTTTCGTATTTTTTCGACTTCGTTTAAGCATTTTTGTATTGAAGTTTCGTAACTAAAAAAATTTCGAGGTAGATTGAAGTTTTTTCATATACACATCAAAACAACCTAAACGAGATGCAAAAATTTCAAAATTTGGCCGTTGGGTCGGGCTACCTGCCCACAAGCCAACGCAACTTGTACATGGGAGTTCCGACCCACGGTTTGAAAGATACGACCGTGTATCGCTTACACTATTGAAAACTGAGCGAAAAGCGATACATAGACGTATCTCGCAAACCACGAGTTGGAACTCGCATGTACAGGATGGTATGACTTGTGAGTGGTGAGACCAACCTACTCGCAAAGTTCCGCTTTATTTGAACTTCGTTTAAGTTATTTTCACCTCATAACGTATTCCACAAGTTCCGAGGTCGATTAAAATTTTTTTTATATACGCGTCAAAACAACAAAAAATGATAAACTTATTTCCTAAATTTGGGCGTCAACTCTGCCACACCAAACACGAGCCACCGGAACTTGCAGAGGTGAGTTTTGACTCTCGGTTTGAAAGATACGGCCGTGTATCACTTTATATCTGTTGTATTGAATTGAAATGATAAACGGACGTATCTTACAAATTGTGAGACGGTAATCGCCTCTACAAGTTCCGTTACCTTCTACGCGGCGAGTCCGACCAACTCGTACAAATTGAATTTTTTCATCGTGTTTTTTTCATCTCCTATATTCCACCGCTACAACTACCACTACATCTACGAAAATGTCAACAAAATGTACACAACATACATGATCAGAGCTAATTATATACTCTCTAAATTATAGACTACACTACTACGCATAATACCAAAAAAACCAACTCCAAAATTGGAAAAAAAATTCAATAAATTCAAAGAGTTCATTATAGTAGATTGTGATTAAGAAAATACCTGGTCCAAAGAGAGAGTGATAGAGAGTTGGCAAAGATGTGAGAAGCCGCTGCACGCTGTTGTAGACAAAGGAGGACAATTTGTGCTAGGGTTTAGATGATTTGGGAATTTGGTTGTGAAGTTAGAGTTTGCTGTATTGGGGAGAGGAAGAGAGAGATAGAGAGCTTTCCACAAGGGGCGGAGATCGAGAAGGCAAAGAAATCGATGCCAAAGGGGTTGGGAGAGTGAACTAGGGTTTGGGGATAGGTATCGAGAGCTCGAGAGAAAGAGAGATAGTGTTTGTGACGAAGTGAGGGAGCTGAAGCCCTGAGTGTGTACAAGTGTTTGGAAAAACACTTGTACATACCTAGGCCGTTGTTGGAAACAACGGCCAAGGTATGTTTTTTTGTTAAAAAAAACATACCTAGGCCGTTATTGGAAACAACGGCCTAGGTATATTTTTTTGTTAAAAACAACCAGACAACGGCCTAAGTGAATTTTTGGACAAAAAAAAACTCCACGCCCAAAAAACGCTAAGTCCCAAACATTTTTTGGCGTGAAGTGACGAAAATGCCCCTCCGCTTTTCTCAGCATTAGTGGGAGACTTAAGCGGATCTCGATCTGATCCGCTGATCAAGATCAGAGCGAGATCAACGGCCAGGATGGATGTTTTCCAACCCGTTGAAAACGAACCCGTTTTCAACTTAGCAATATATATATATATATATACATATATATATATATATATATATATAATCTTTAATATTATAATGGGAGAAGGCCTTAGTGTCATTTGTAAATCTACCAACATGTGCAACGCACGTATATAACTAATATAAAGGAGGTTACAGGTTCAAGTCCTCCTTACGTCAGAGTTTTTATTTTTTATTTTTAAAAATTATTAAAATGTGCATTGCACGGGTAAATTAATAGTGTGTGTGTGTGTGTGTGTGTGTGTGTGTGTGTGTGTGTGTGTGTGTGTGTGTGTGTGTGTGTGTGTGTGTTCTCGGTTTGCCCGTTGACACGTGCCTACGGCACCGACACGTGCCTACGGCACCTCTTTGGAACGGTGCACATGGTTTGTTTATATAAAATAGTTTTTGAGGTCCAACAAATTAATTGAAGTAGTAAACATATTATATGAGGAAGCAGCATATCTACCTTTAAGCTCAACCATCGCCTTCTTGATCATTATCTTGAACTTACCTAGAATGCATATAGTTTGTTAGAAACACTGCATAAAGTTTTTTTTTTTAACTTCAACATCACTTTTAGATGCTTGTAATAATTATGCAAGGACATTATCATATAGGTTTTATAGAGCTTACTCTAATCCTATAACGACTATGAGCATGTCTAAATACATTGGTAATACAAGTGCAAGTGTGAAGGTATCTACAATACCAATAATCTAAATATTTGTTTGTTTGAGACTTCGTTTGGAATTGAAATACCGCTTATTGTTATTTAAACCAAAATGAAATACATGAAGTTCTCAAAACTCTAAACCAAGCTAATCATTTATTTTATCTCCACTTTGTCTCCCCATTGCACATTTATAAAAAAAATCAAAATGGATAAATAACAAATTTACTTTAGCTATCTTTCTTGAGTAGAGAGTTTGCACCCTTCACTCGTAAACTCCAGTTATCCCAATCCTATATATTCAAACATATACTAAAAGTTCTTATATGTTATGTTATCCATGGTTTCTAATAACCAGTGAAGTGAACATTTCACGGTAGTATTTTCTCTTGTAGCAAAGAAATTAATGTTGCATATATGCCAAGTTATTTTAGGTTGTTGGTCAGCTTACCTGTCCTGCTATGGTTTGGAAGCCCAAATTGAGGCTACCAAATAATTAATCTCTCACTTGCGTACGTCTTAAATCAAAACCAATAAAAAACTCATCAAATAAATCACCAAATTAAAAAATTTTAAACCCAAAAATAAAACAATCATACCTCTCTGAACTTAGATCCCAGGCACACATAAAATTCGAGTCAGCAAAAAATGGAGTAATCCCTTGCACACAAAAAATTAAAAATTAGAATGAGAATTTGGTTAATGAGATGAAATTAGAGTCGTCGCATCGCATATAGAGGCTCTCGATTCGGTGGAGGGGAGTCGCCGATACGGAGTCGTTTGATATTCACGCTCAATTTGGTGGAGGTGAGTCACTGATACGGAATCAATAGCAGATCAGATATCGGCGATGACCTCTTGATTGTGGTTAGACATTGGATTTGGATAAAATTTTCAATTTTTTTTTAATTTTAAAAAATTAAAAAATTATAAATTTTTTTAAAAAAATATTAATTTTTTAAAGAAAATTATAAATTTTTATAAGTCTTTGATTTTTTGAATTAATTTTAAAGTTTTTAAAGTTTTAATTTTTTAATTTTTTTTTAATTTTAATTTTTTTTATTTAAAAATTTAAAAATTAATTTTTGTACAATTTTTTTAAAAAAATTATAATTTTTTATAAGTTTTTGATTTTTTGAATTATTTTTAAAGTTTTAAAATATTTAATTTTTTTAGTTTTTTAGTTTTTAATTTTTTAAAATTTTGAAATGTTTATTTTCTTATTTTTTTAATGGGAGGGAGAAAGAGAGAGAGAGAAATAATTAAATAGATAAAGAAGTTGTTTTGGGTTGGGGGAATTGAATTTGAGTTTTTGGGGGAAACTTTTGGGAGGGGGGGGGGGGGGGGGGGGGGGGGGCGGAGGGAGAGAGAGAAAATGTGTTTGTGAGGTTAGATCTGAGCCTTTGATTTTTGGGGGATTGAATGAGAGCCACTTGATAGCTTTCTTTGTGTTTTATTATATAGAATTTTTTTAAATTTTGAAATTTTTATTTTTCTTAATTTTTTGAATAGGAGAGAGAGAGGGGGGGGGGGGAGGGGGGGGGGGGTAATTAAATAAATAAAGGTGTTATTTTGGGTGAGGGGATTTGAATTTGAGTTTTGGGAGGAAATTTTTTTTTGGGGGGGGGGGGGGGGGAGGAGGGGGGGGGGGGGGGGGAATGTGTTTTGTGAGATTAGATCTGTGCCTTTGATTTTTGGGGATTGAAGGTGAGCCACTTGATAGCTTTCTTTGTGTTTTATTATATAGATAATGGCAAGATGGCAATGTTGATGGCAATATGGTAATAATGTCGAATTTAATTAATGAGAGGTAGGGGAGTTGCTGTGCTTGATAGCACGTGGGGCGACGTGGTGTGGGGCCGACTTCTTGTTCCTTGCTGACAACTGCGACGTGGTGTGGGGCCCGACTTCTTGTTCTTGCTGACGTCATCAGAGAGAAGGAAAGGAGGGGGGACTGTTAGTGTTAATTGTCCCACATCGGAAGAATGTGAGATTAATTAATATTAAAATAATATTGCCTACGATCAAAAGTCACCTTATTGGTTAACCACCTTTGAGAGACAGCATGCGGTGGACAGTTGTACTAATAAATATATTAAATTGTCTGAGTTTGGGCAGGGGTGTTACACCATCTCCAAGCTTAACTTGAGATTTTATTCGTTCATTCAACTTGGTGAAGATACTCTTTATTTCCTATAATATGATTGATGTAACCACTATCCAAATACCAAATATCTTTTTCTTCCGGTTGAGTGTTAAAACATGAGTAAAATAAGTGGTTTTTATTCTGTTAATTTGCTTCATTATCTTTAATATTATAATGGGAGAAGACTTTAGTGTCATTTGTAAATCTACCGACATGTGTAACTCACGTACATAACTAATATAAATGAAGTTTCAGGTTCGAGTTCTCCCAACGTCAGAATTTTTATTTTTTATTTTTAAAATTATTAAAATGTGCATCGCACGTGTAAATTATTAGTTTTTTTAAAACCAACAATCTCTGAGGGAGTGATTAGTTTTTTTTTTTTTTTTGTTGCAATTTGTGCATTTAAATCTACATCGAGTATGGAACCACTATCCAAATACCAAAATTTCGGTTGAGTGTTAAAACATGAGTAAAATTGTGTGTACAGAAATGTGATATAACATTCGGATGATGAGTACACGACAAGTTCTTCAAGACATTGCGGCTGATCCAACTCGCCCTCATGCTAAGACTGCTTGATGTGCAGTGTGTAATTGTGCAGAGGCTGTATTCTTCCAAGCAGGGCCGGCCTGTGTTCCCGGGGCCCGAGGCGAAAGGTCCAAATAATTATTTTTTTAGGCCTCTGATTACAATTTTTTTTACGCGCAATATACATGTCTATATTTACAAGGGAATACAAATTTGAGGTTCCTAAAATTGCAATAAAATCGGGGGCCTGAGGCGGCCGCCTCACCTGCATGAAGGTGGGGCACGGCCCTGCTTCCAAGTTCCGTATTTTTCTCTTATTTTTTATTTTCTATCATAAAAATCTAATGTTATTCGAATGTTCTGTCATGAATATTTAACATGAATTTAGGTCCAAATTCGAGAATAAACCAGGGCAAAATGTACGAGTCATGTTGTACCAAATTGAATGTCAAGGAAAGAAATTTGATAATGCCTTTACATGCAAACCTTTCAGCGTTACCTGAATAATCAAATGAGTTCTATCTGTTATTAGGATTTACTTTGTGCTCTGATTTATTTAAGAGTTTTCCTGGCAAATATATTTGTTTTGATTTTGAACAACCTACAGGCGGCTAGTAGGGGTGAGGAAGGTATGGCACTCTTCTCTATTGCAATCAATAAACTAGTTTTTTATGCTTTTGTAAGTTGTAACATATTCTTTAAGTTTGAGCTGAATATATATGCTTACCTTCTATATTTATTTATTTATTGTTTTTAAAGAAGAATGAGAATACAGCCACCCTGTTTCATTAATAAGAGTTTAATAAAATATCCTAGAGTATTAGGACTACAGAGCAGGAAATAAAATATAAACCCCCAACAAGGTCCTAGAGGGTAGAGGGTGGGACATGTCCAAAGAAATACCGACATATAAAATAACAAGTACGAAAGAGAATCAAGTACAAATATATCGGTCTTTCCAATAAAATCCTGGACGGTGGGTGTCTGGATGTCGTCGCTCTGCTCAGTCGAGTGTAGGTCCGAACACTACCTCCTCACCATCGTACTCGTCATTATATATGCTTCCCTATCTTGATGCAGTTAAGTCAATATACATGTAAAAGTCGCTTCTTACTGCATGTTTGGTATTACCTTTGTTAAATAAGATATTGAGTCTATATATGGGTGTACATATAGGTCTATATGTGAGTCTATATTGAGTGTGTTGTGTTGGAAATATTTTTGGCATATTTTTCAGGCCAGATTCCGGTGGGCTCTGACCACCGGCGGTGCCGGAAAGTGATTGGATTACATTCCTCTCATCGAGTACTATTCCATAATGTACACATTTGCCAAAAACGGATTCAGTATGAATGAGAAATGTTGGTCCAAAGTTGGGTACTCGAAATGTACTAACTTGGGAATTTGGAGAAAATGGATAGTCCCACATCGGAAGTTGGGAAAGATTTCTCTAGTATTTAAGCTAAAGAAATGGACTAAAGGGTGTAGCCCTGGGGTTACCACTAAAGTTCAGTGGAGAGATGACCTAGCCAAAGTTACAAACACACACACGCGTGCGCGCCCGGCCCGTCTGCGACTTGGCTTGGCCTACATTATTTTTTTTGCCCCACTCTAATTTTTCCGTTGGATCTATTTTTTGAGGCATTTGAAATTCAGTAACTAGTGCCATTGTTCTATAACAGAAGAATAATGGATTCACCAGTTACATTTTTGGAGCCATTACTCTGCTGTTACAGAGCAATGGACCATTACTCTGCTGTTACAGAGTAATGGATCCATGATCCATCAGTTACGCCCTCATCACCTATAAGACTCTGCAATTTTGTCTGCCAGAGACAGTTTTTTGAACTTGATAATCTTCTTCTTCTTCTTCTTTCTCTGAGTCTGAGAGTACAACATAGCTACTGGTTCGCTGATATCTCTGAAGCTAGGGTGTTGCTCTTCAGGGAAAGGTAATACAGTTGTATCCTGGGAGGCAATTCGTCAACTACCGTCACACTATAGGGTGAATTTTGCTTTAAGGACAGAGATATTAATCTCAACTCTATATTGAAGTGTCTGGTTTGTTCTTTTATTCCTGTACTTGTAGTTCTTCACAAACATTGTCAGGAATTTTCTATTTTATGATATTCGAGTTCTAATAATCTTAAAGCAAAATTTATCCTCTATTCTAACTGTTTTTGTGAAGATTATTTACAGGTACTGTTATCATTTCGGAAAAAACAAAATCTAACAGTTGAATTTTAACTGTTTCAGGGAAAAATGGAAAACACACAAAATGAGAATGTCAGTGGACTGCTTAGTGCTCAAACACCAGTGACCCAGAATGTGAATGCACAATCAGTTGCGGCACAAATGGTCATTCTGCCTACACATATAACTGTGGGAGAAAAATCAGAAAAGTTCAATGGAACTGAATTCAAGAAGTGGTAAGGGAATATGCAGTTCTACCTGACCACCTTGAAGCTGGACAGGCTTCTGACTGAAACTGCCCCTATGCTGGCACCTATGGATGCGCACTCCGTTGTTGCAGTTGATGCATGGACTCAGAGTGACTATTTATGTAGAAATTATATCCTGAACGGCTTGGTAAACCCACTCTACAATGTGTACTATGTCTTCAAGACTTCCAAACTTCTGTGGGGGTCTTTGGAGAAGAAGTACAAAACGGAAGATGCTGGCTCCAAGAAGTTTGTAGTTGGCAAATTTCTGGATTACAATATGGTTGACTCCAAAACTGTTGTGAGTCAAATTTAGGAACTGCGGGTGATAATGCATGAAATCGCTGCAGAGAACATGACGCTGTATGAACCATTTCAGGTTGCAGCGTTCATTAAGAAGCTTCCACCTGGCTGGAAGGACCTCAAGGACTACCTCAAGCACAAGCGAAAGGAAATGTCTCTTGAGGACCTGATTGTCAGGTTGCAAGTTGAAGAGGAGAATTGCAAGACTGACAAGTCCTATGGAAATTAGTCCATAGAAAAGGCCAACATGGTGGAGCACGAACAGAAGGGCAAAAAGAGGAAGTTCTTGTCACAGGCCTCGAATAAAAACTTGAGGCAAAGAGGTTTGCTGGAAAATGCCACAAGTGTGATAAGTAGGGACACAAAATCTCTGACTGCCGCAGCAAGGATAACATCCGTGTTGGAACTGGAAAGGCAAAAGCGAATGAAAAATCCCAAGCGCACATTGCTGAGAACCTGTCCACTGGTCTCTCTGACTTGGACATCTGTGCTGTTTGTATCGGAGGTCAATCTGGTGGGGAGCAATTCTCGTGAGTGGTGGTATGATACTGGGGCCACCAAGCATATCTGCTCGAACAAGGATATGTTCACTTCATACGAGAAGTGCAACAGGAATGAACAGTTGTTCATGGGAAATTCTTCCACCTCCAAGATTGAAGGAACAAGGAAGATAGTGTTGAAGATGACTTCTAGCAAGGAACTAACACTAACCAATGTGTTGCACGTTCCGGATATTCGAAAGAACCTGGTATCGGGATATTTGCTAAGCAAGAATGGATTTAGGGTCGTTCTTGCATATGATAATTGTGTACTTTCAAAAAATGGGGTGTACTTGGGAAAATGGTATGTTAAGGATGGACTGTTCAAACTCAATGTAATGACAGTCATCCCAAAATCTGTTGTTCCTGTTGTTCTCAAAATTAATGAAATTAATCTTGTTGCTTATATTGTTGAGTCTTCTTCTGTTTGCCATGAAAGACTAGGCCATGTTAATTTCAATTCTCTACGTAGATTAATTAACATGAATTTATTAACAAAATTTAAGGTAGACAACTGCGACAAATGTAAATTTGCACAGAGGCCAAACTCACTAAAACACCATCCCGTTCTGTAGAAAGAAATACTGAAACTCTAGGTCCAATTCACACGGATCTCTGTGATTTAAAATACGTGCAGACCAGAGACGGTAAAAAGTATTTTATGACGTTCATAGACGATAGCACAAAATACTGCTATATATACTTGTTACATAGCAAAAATGAGGCATTAAATACATTCAAGGAATATAAGCTTGAGGTTGAGAAATAACTTAGCAAAACGATTAAAATCGTTAGGAGTGATAGAGGAGGGGAATATGATGCACCGTTTAATATGTTCTGTTCTGAACATGGAATAGTTCATCAGACCACTGCTCCTTACTCACTTGAATCAAACGGTACTGCCGAGCGCAAGAACCGAACTCGAAAGGAGATGACGAATGCCTTGTTGTTGAATTCTGGGTTACCCCCGAACATGTGGGGAGAAGCGTTGCTGACCGCCAACTATATTCTCAATAAAATACCTCACAAGAAAACTGGCAAGACACCATACGAACTGTGGAAAGGTAATGTATCTTCGTACAAATACCTCAAAGTGTGGGGGTGTCTAGCAAAGGTAGCAGTACCAAATCCCAAACAGGTCACAATAGGACCTAAGACCATTGATTACATATTCATAGGCAATGCACATAACAACAGTGCATATCGGTTCTTGGTATATAAATGAGATATACCGAACGTCCATGTGAATACAATAATGAAATCAAGAAATGCCTTCTTCTTTGAACACATATTTTTGTGCAAGGATGCTACGTATCCCAAACGTACACGTCAGCAAGGGAGTGCAAGTACCTCGGTTGATGAACCAGGAGATGATAATGATGAACCTAGACGAAGTAAACGGGCTAGAACATCATTTGGTCCTGACTTTGTAACGGCATTTCTGTTAGAGAATGAACTCAAAACATTCAAGGAAGCTATATCTATACCTGATGCTCTTATGTGGAAGGAAGCAATCAAAAGTGAAATAGACTTCATTATGCAAAATTATACATAGGAGTTGGTCGATTTACCTTCTCGATGTAAAGCTCTAGGAGGCAAATGGATTTTCAAACAAAAATTGAAACAAGATGGTTCAATAGAGAAACATAAGGCGAGACTTGTGGTACAAGAATTTTGGCAAAAGGAAGGCCTAGACTTCTTTGATACTTATTTCTCGGTCACAAGAATAACTTCCACAAGAATGCTGCTAGCTATTGTAGCTCTACGTAACCTCGAAATACATCAAATGGATGTCAAAACCGTATTTCTAAATTGGGATTTAGAAGAAGAAATATACATGAAACAACCTAAGGGTTACGTAGTTCCTGGACAGGAAAATAAGGTGTGCAGGCTTGTAAAATTTTTGTACGGACTGAAACAAGCTCCAAAGCAGTGGTTTGCAAAATTTGACAATGTTATGATGTCAAGTGATTTCAAAATAAATTAATATGATAAGTGTATCTACATCAAGTACTCCAAATGGATACATTCTGGTGTGTTTGTATGTAGATGACATGCTCATTATTGGTAGCAATAATGACATTATCAAACAAACTAAGAACATGCTTAGTGGTAAGTTTGATATGAAAGATTTGGGAGTTGCAGATGTCATACTAGGAATCAAAGTTTCCAGGACGTCTGGGGGAATTACTTTGTCTCAAGCTCATACGCTGAGAAGGTACTTGGAAAATTTAAGAATTACTCCAATGGGACTGCCAAAAGTCCTGTAGATCTCAGCCTTCACTTGTTCAAAAACACGGGTGACAACATATCACAATTGGAATATGCACGTGTAATCGGTAATCTGATGTACCTAGCAAATTGTACAAGACCGGACTTGGCACATTTAGTAAATGTACTGAGCCGCTACACAAGTAATCCAGGAAGAAGTCACTGGAAAGGAATAACTATAGTATTGAACTACTTGCGACATACTCAGAGTTATGAGCTGCATTACACCAGATATCCAGCAGTACTAGAAGGCTACAGTGATGCCAACTGGATATCGGACTCCAAGAACTCGAAATCCATAATTGGGTATGTCTCACTCTTGGTGGTGCAGCTGTGTCATGGAAATTCTCTAAACAAACGTTACTGGCCAGATCCACCATGGAATCTGAGTTTATTGCTTTGGACAAAGCGGTAGAGGAAGCAGAGTGGCTTCGAAATATTTTAGAGGATATTCCTACGTGGAAAAAATCAGTACCTGCTATATGTATACACTGTGATAGCCAGTCGACTATAGCAAGGGCACTGAGTTGTATGTATAATGGTAAGTCTCGTCATATCAGAAGGCGACACAAAACCATTAGACAACTGCCCTCAAATGGAATAATCTCTATAGAGTATATAAAATCGGTCGACAACCTAGCAGATCCATTTACTAAAGGTTTTTCACGAGAGCAAGTTGTGAGATCATCAAGAGAAATGGGTTTAAAGCCTATGACGAAAGAGGATACTTGATGGAAACCCTACCTAGGAATTGGGGATCCTAAGATCTAGGTTCAAGGGGACAACTAAATTTTATTGAATCGACGTGAGCACTGAGAGATTAAAATCTCGTATCCACTCATAGGATGATAAAACAGTGCTGCCTGCAAGGGGTTAGGATAAGCTTGGCATTTAATGATTCCCATAGCTTTGAAATAAAAGTTGGGTATGGCAGGATACTCTTTATGGGCAATCACCTTGTGAGTGTAAAATGGGGTCATTTTTAGGAGAATGAAGAGAGGCTACATTCTCCAAGTTTACTCACGATTAACCAGGGTTGTTCAAGACCAAAATGAACACAACAAGAGAACCTAGTTCTGTGAGGAGATGAAACTGTGTGATAATTATTGTCTAGGTTCACATCAAAGCCCGGGTAGTTCAAGACATCATGTTCACTACCTGGTCAAGTGAATCCAATGGGTCTTCACTAAGGGTGTTCAAAGTTGAAAAATTACTACCATTCCTGATGCAGTGATTTTCCGATTGTACTCTCAGAGTCTTTTCTGTCGTGTCTTATTTTGTCGTGTCTGGATTGCATAGTCTAGTAATTTCTATTCATGTGGGGGATTGTTGGAAATATTTTTGGCATATTTTTCGGGCCGGATTCCGGTGGGCTCCTGCCACCAGCGGCACTGAAAAGTGATTGGATTACGTTCCTCTCGTCGAGCACTATTCCATAATGTACTCATTTTCCAAAAATGGATTCCGTATGAATGAGAAATGTTGGTCCAAAGTTGGGTACTCGAAATGTACTAACTTGGGAATTTGGAAAAAATGGATAGTCCCACATCGGAAGTTGGAAAAGATTTCTCTAGTATATAAGCTAAAGAAATGTACTAAAGAGTGTAGCCCTGGGATTACCACTAACATGTAGTGGAGAGAGGACCTAGCCAAAGTTACAAACACACACGCGCGCGCGCTCGGCTCAGCCCCGGCTCTGGCTTTGGCCTGGCTCTGGCTCTGGCCTACATTATTTTTTTGCCCCGCTCCAATTTTTCCACTGGATCTATTTTTTGAGGCGTTTGAAATTCTGTAACTGTTGCCATTATTTTGTAATAGCAGAATAATGGATCCATCAGTTACGTTTTTGGAGCCATTACTCTGCTGTTACAGAGTAATGGATCCATGATCCATTAGTTACGTCCTCATCACCTATAAGACTCTGCAATTTTGTCCACCAGAGACACATTTTTTGAACTTGATAATCTTCTTCTTCTTCTTCCTCTAAGTCTGAGAGTAAAACACAGCTACTGGTTCGCTGATATCTCTGAAGCTAGGGTGCTGCTCTTCAGGAAAAGGTAATACAGTTGTATCCTGAGAGGCAATTCGTCAACTACCGTCACACTACGGGTGAATTTTTCTTTAAGGACAAAGATCTTAATCTCGACTCTGTATAGAAGTGTCTGGTTTGTTCTTTTATTCATGTACTTGTAGTTCTTCACAAACATTGTTAGGAATTTTCTATTTTATGATATTCGAGTTCTAACATGTTGTTATATATGAGTTGTACTTATACTTTAGTTTTGGTCTCTTTCAATACAATCCTTATCATTTCCACAAATATTGACATGATATCAGAGCTTGGATAATAGGATTTATTCTAAAACCAAATTCTCCTTACCTCACAAATGTCATCCACCTTCGAGTCCTCGACACCTTCTTGTCGCTCGAGTGGACGGTTCTTTCTCTGTTGTGAAAGACTCCTCCCTTGTGGATCAACTACTCAACTTCAAGATCCAAGCAAGCTCTACCTTCACTTACCTTGAATCTTTTGTTCATCCTATCTTCTCAATCTCCTTCTCCTTTCCTCCGAATCCACTCAAAATCCAACCCAAAATTTGAACCATCACCAAAATTGCATATAAGGTATTTGATTAAATTCCTAAACTATCTTCCCACATCTTTATTTACACCCAAAGTGTTTGATCAAATTCCGAGACCATCCTCTTTGTTTTCATGCAAGGCGTTTAATAAAATTCCCAAGTAATCTCCCTGCATCTTTGTTTTCACTCTAAGTGTTCGATAAAATTCCTGAATCAACTCTGTCCAAAGCTCCCATGCCTACCTCTCTACCATCTACTCATGCCTCGATTGGTAAGGCATCCTCTAACGCATCCTCTCGTCCTTGGTGTGCTTATTGGATGAAATGTGGACATCATATCAGTGATTCACACAAATGGGCATCGATCTGCTGCTTCTACTACTTGTCCCTTTTGTGTTGCTACAGCAATTTCGATAGATCTTCTTGGTGTATTTTCACAGTCCCTACCTGCTATTAGCTCCGATGGTCCTCCATTGTCTGACCATCAGATCTTTCAAGTCGGTTGATATCACCTTCTTTCGGTGCCACACTATCAGCGAATAAGGGTAATCATTCTACCACTTGGTTACTTGACTCGGGTGTGATACAACATATGACATTTGCTGGATCAATCTTGACTACTACCACTCCTCATGCTGGTTATATTCTTACTACAAGAGACACCTCTTTACCGATTATTCAGGCTAGATTCCTTGTATATGCTTCCTTTAATATTTTTATGTCTGATTACATGTTCCACAGCTGTACAGCTGGCAAATTTAGACTTTGAGATTTCACTCTCATGTACTTCATGTGTTGTGCAGGATCCTCGTATTGGATGAGATTGGGCAGGGTGCAGAGTGCATAGACTTTATCAGATGAGAGTGTTCAGATTCCTCAACAGTCTTCCACTGTCACTGGTCTCTTTCTTGATGTTTAGCATAAGTGTCTAGGTCATGTATATGTATATAGGTTAAAGCAACTCACTAGTTCGGGTGCTTTAGGCCATGTTTCTAGTTCTCTCTTACATAGTTGTGTAGCATGACGTCTTGCTAAATAATATGCTTTACATTTTTCTTCCAGTAATCTATCTTTATTTCTCCTTTTGATTTAGTGCATTCTGATATTTGGGGACATGCTCCTATTTTTTTCTTGGGTGGTTACAATTATTATGTTTTCTTCATTGACGATCACAGTCAATATTGTTGATTATATCCTATGCATCGTTGTTCAAATATTTTGTCCATCTATTGTGACTTCAAAAATATAATTGAGACTCAATTTAGCCAAAGATCAAAGTCTTTCATTCTGATGGTGCCCGTGAATATCTTTCTTTTAAGACGTGTGTCATTATGTCTGCTCACGGAACACTATCTCAACAATCTTGCCCTTATACTGCTCAAAATGGTGTTGCTGAATGCAAGAATCACCATATTCTTAATACCGTTAGGGCCATCCTTTTCTCTCTTATATGCCTCATACTTATTGGGCAGAGGCTGTCATGACTGCTATCTATTTCATCAATCGTACTCCATCTTCTATTCTTGATAATCAAACTCCATTTGAACGATTGTACTTTGCCTTCATACTCTCATCTTTAAACTTTTGGGTGTACCATCTTTGTTCTTAATCCTTTCGCTCCTCGTGATAAACTCTCACCCTGATTGAACTGTTGTTTTTTTTTTCTCTAGGGTACAGTTCTAAGCACAAAGGTTATCGTTGTTACGATCCTTTAGCTACGAAATTTGTAAACTAAAATTTCTAGACATGTCATGTAGCGCCCCGAATTTCTAATATGAGAGCTTAGAAAATACGTGGCACATTCCCAGTGATCCACTTCAATATAACAATAAACACAACCAAACACCACTAAAATTTTCAACATTTATTACAACAAACTTTTGCATATCACAGCGGAAGACTAAACAACTCAAATTAACTCAACAGGTTTTTACAACTCAACACTGAACACTTAATAATCCATTGATCCAAAAAGCTAACTCAAGCATCCATTCTCCAACTCTATGCAATAACCTGCAACAAGTGAGGCTAGAGTTGAACCCTAACCCCCAAACTAAAGGGGTCAGCCATAAATGGTGTGAGTGGCATAAAAATCAAACAATAACATAAATGAACTTAAATTGTAATGTCCAACCAGTAATAACCAAAATACCAAATAGAAAAACAGGTGATACCAAAACCAAATATCGAATGTGAAAACAGGAAATCCGAATGCATAAAGATGAGTCAATAAAACACAAATGCTATATGCTGACAACGATGACTACTAAGAGATGAAGATAAACTATGAGAATTTGCCCATGCTTGATCATTCAGGAGATAGATCCCACATCTCAGGTATTTTTCCTGGATAATTCAGGAGATCTTCCCACATCTAAACATAGTCTCATCATCACAAGGATACCACAAAAGCGTCGCCTCGACCTTGATAATTCAGGAGTTCAATCCCACATCTCAAGATAATTACTTGGATAATTCAGGAGATATACCTCACATCTCAGGTTAACTACCTGGATAATTCAGGAGATAAATCTCACATCTCAAGTTAACTACTTGGATAATTCAGGAGATTAAATCTCACATCTAAAGCCTTACTGAGGTGCATAACTCATGTTCTCATTCGTCATGACACTACTAATGCCTGTCCTTATTAATTTGGGTTACTGAACAAAATCTCCTAGAGTAGTGTACCCCACCGGACTAAAAATATGATTAACTGAAAATTCGCCACAATGGGCCTCAACAAATAACCCAACACCGGTATACTAGGGTCACGAACCTCTAGAGACTCAAAATCAAATATCTAAACAAATTCCCACTAAACAAGTGGCTCAACTGAATATCTCAAAATCATGTTCTCAACTGAACATCTCAAAATCAAATACTGAACAAATGTCAAAAACTGAACAAAGATCTCAAAATCAATTACTGAACAAAATATCTCAAATCAAACACACAGATCCCTCAGTGCCAGTCGACTCATGCTGAGATAAGTCGACTGTCCAGAGGACAATTCTTCAGAATTCCACAAAATAATCTAAGGCAATATCAGTCGACTAGAGAAAGTCATCAGTCGACTGCCCCGAAACAAATCACAATAATTCTCAAGAATATAGTCTAGGTATATAGGTCGACTGAAAGGTTCATAGGTCGACTGTCCAGAAAGGACTAAACAAATTTTACAATCAGCAGACCAGTCGACTGACAATAGCCTAGGTCGACTGTCCCGAACATTTCTCAAAAGACTGAAGATAATCAGTAGCGTCGTACCAGTCGACTGTACGGTAGGCCAGTCGACTGTCGGCCTACAGTTTTCAAAAATAGGTCTAAATACAAAAAATCAATCTGAAGATTTCTAAAGAATTATGGTTCATTGTTTTTAAATCAATAGTTCATACACAAGCCAATGATAACTCTCAAATAATCACCAATACGAATACATTACTCATCAATCAATTCCTCAAATCTCAACTTCTCAAGATCTAAACCACAAATCTTCCATTAGGGTTTCTCAACAAAACTTCTTCCTCAACTCTTAACCAAATCTGATCTAAAATTCATAAGATCTAGATGTTTATCATTCGATCACAATATAATTAATTCTTAACATGCCTTCCAATATTACGATTCCATAGATCAATATTCCCTCAACAAATCTTGATAGTTTCTCATACATGGTCCAAATATCAACAAGTGTTCTCATCATCCATATCAAATAAAAGATCCATATCATGCATACAATGAGACAAACAAACAATATCATACCGATCCAAACAATTGTAACAAAAGACTTTACGTCATTCATCAATCAAAACAAACGAAACAAATCAAGCAAAACAAAACAAACCACTCACCTTGTTTTGAAGAGAAATCCACAAAAATGCTCTTCTTGCTAGATCCAAAATCCTCTTCTTGCTCCTCAAAACAATTCTCAAAAATCTGTATATTGTAAATGACGGCTGGAGAAAAGAAATCCCTTATATATGCCGGATCAAATATTAGGGTTTTACTCACACTATGCAAAACAATCCTTCCCAAAAATACAACTTGCATATATATACATTAGTCTTGTAAATTCTATAAAACTCCTTTAAATTAGGATCTAATAGAAAATATACTTTTAAACTTTAGCCAATACTGCTCAGAACGTCCAGAATGCCAATTTTGCATTTCAACCCTTGAAAATGTCAATTTTGCAAATAAGTCCTTCTTTTCTCAAAAATTGCAAATAGTATCAATTAATTTCAGAAAAATCTGGAAAAATACTACATAAATCCTAAATAATAAATAGTGATTTTTCATAAAGAAATCTTAATTTTTTTCAAACTTCTAAAAAGTCATTTGCACGTGTTTTGCACG
Source organism: Hemerocallis citrina (assembly GCA_017893485.1). Classification (NCBI taxonomy): domain Eukaryota; kingdom Viridiplantae; phylum Streptophyta; class Magnoliopsida; order Asparagales; family Asphodelaceae; genus Hemerocallis; species Hemerocallis citrina. The sequence continues at coordinate 73,658,820 of CM030362.1, read as the reverse complement.
TGTACAAAAGATAAATTTCTTAGAAAATATTGATTTAATCTCCAAAAATCATTTAAATTCATTTTCAAATAATTAAAATAATATTTGAAAATATGGGGTTCTACATGTCACCTTTGAGGACACTCCCTTAATTTCGTCTTTAGTCACTACCACACAATCATTTTCTCTTCCCACTAAGTATTTTCGTGATATCACATTCTTAGATTGGCCTTATCTATTTCCTATGCATAGTCCTTCCTCTAGCTAGTCTATAGCATCTCCTGTTGTTGACCCTCCTTCAGCTTCTTCCACTAGTTCTCTTGTGTGTCCTATCATCAAGAGTACCTACTCTCGCAGACCACATGCAATAGTTGAGGACTTTGAGCTTCTTCCAGCTTCATCTTATGCTGAGCCATTTACATATACCCCTGTCTCATCTGATGTGCTTGTCGTGGATCCCACACCTATACCTCATCAAAGCACTTGTATGTAGCGTGAGGAAGATCGCCTTGATCTTCTTTCTATATTGTCATATTCATATTCTTTTGAGGCAATTCTTACAGCAGATGGTTCCCATTCAAAGCCATCCTCATACAAGGAGGCTGTTTAGTATCCTCAATGGAAACAAGCCATTGATGAAGAGCTTACTGCTTCCATCACACTCAGACTTGGAATATTGTGTCATCCCCTGTTGGGATCACTCCAATCAGGTGAGAGAGGATTTTTAAGGTGAAGATAAAATCAGATAGTTTGGTTGAGCAATACAAGGCACGCCTTGCGTCTAGGTGCTTTCATTAAGGGCATGATATTGATTATGATTAAACTTTTGCTCATGTGGCAAAGATGACTACTATTCACACTCTTATTGCAGTAGCAGTTGTGTGACAGAGGTCGTTATATTAGTTATATGTGAAGAATGTCTTTCTTCATGGTGATCTCTCAGAAGAGGTTTACATTCAACCTCTGCCTGGTTTGTCTTATCCTTCTTCTTTGTGTTGTCGCCTACGTAATGCTATTTATGGCCTCATCCAGGCTCCTCGTCCATGCCTTCAGAGGTTTAGAGATACAATTCTTGCTGTTGGATTCACTGAGAGTTTCAATGACTGATCTTTTTACTATGCAGACTTCTCATGGTCTTACTATCCTCTTACTCTATGTAGATGACATGATTATCACGGGTGATGAAACTGCTTCTATCACTGAGTTGAAGCAAGTACTTCAAAGCCAGTTTGTGATGAAGGATTTAGGGCATCTTTCTTACTTCCTTGGCTTGGATATTGGCTACACTCGGCATAACTATCTTTCCTTGGCTCCTTGATTTTAGTGTCTAGTTCACTACACCTACTCCTATCTTTGCTGATAATCAGAGTGCACTTAAAATCACAATTCATCCTATTTTGCATGAGAGGACCAAGCCCATTGAGGTTGATGGTTACTTTTTCTGATTTCATTACGATGAAGGCACCGTCTTTCTTCCATACATATCTACACTAGATTAGGTCGCTGACTTTTTCACCAAGTCTCACATGATTGACAGATTTGGCTCATCGGTCTCCAAAGTCATGTTTTTTAATCCTCCGTGAGTTGAGGAGGGGGGGGGTGGAACATGTTGCCGAGTTTGACAATGACAGATACTGATGACGAACAATTAAACAAGTAGATTATACCAATTACACAAAGTACACAATGATTTGTCCCAGTTCGGGTGATCCTATCTGGTGGAGAAATAAGGAAAATATTATCTAACTAGAGAAGATACAAAGTATTACACTCGCATCAAGAACATATCTATCTCTCAAGCCTAACTGGAAGATAATCAGCTATTTACAATGGAGAACTCTCTCTTATCTCTCAATGGAGATTTACACAATAATATATAGAGATCTAGAGAAACCCTAGGTTGTAGTCATGATACATAAGTGATGCACATCTATATCCTGAATAAAGAGACACACTATAGGAGCCAGACGATCTAGTTTAGAGAGGAAGTTGGCCGGAAAGATCACCAAGACCTAAGCCGAATAACTGCAAACCCGCAGTTGTCGGTCGATTGTCAAAAACAATAGTCAACCATTGTTTGGGTATTCCGAATCAGAGGGATGGTCGGTCGACTATCCATGCTATTGCTAGCTGCTTGTTGTTTCTTCTTCTTCTATGATTGCTTCGACCTCCTCACTTCATCATCTTCCACTCATCGAACTACAAGTATGCATGGCATAAAACCCCAACAATCTCCACCTTAGATTGCATATGCATGCTACCAACAATGTGTGATAAAAAATCATCCAGACTCTTTCATTCTCCATCTTCAAACGAACTCGGTTATATGGCTTCACAGCTAGTTGAATCAATCTGCTACATTTTTCTCTAATCAGTATGCCCCCTCAAGGGCACACCCTAATAGGTGTTAACACGGAGACGATGCCCTCCGCTCGAACTCCACCTACGGCGAGGCACTCCATCTCTCGACGGTATTCGAACGTCGTGGTCTTGCTTCGATGATTCTAGTGACGACATACTAGATGACGCTTCATGGACATAGGGCATAGAAACACTTGACCAAGATTTTTGGATTCCACAAAGCTTGTAGAGGTTGTGAGAAACACCTCTCTTTCCAATCATCATCTTACGATGACATTCCAAAACAGACATAACTCAACTTAAGTTGTGTACCTGCAGCCCCGTGTTTCAAGAGTTCCTAAGGATATAAGGTTCCGATTCAACAAAGGAATATACATGACATTCTCTAGTGTGTACATGTTCCATCTGCCGCTTCCAACTCGACTGTTCCCTCACCCACTACTTCACGATTCTCACCAACCACCGTTCTAACATAACGATCTCCTATGAACTTGTAAGTAACATATCTCCCTTTTGGAGCATATATGAGAAGAAACTCCCGAATCAATAAACCATCCTGAATACACATCTATAGAACTTGAAACAAGAGCATAATTTAAAGTATCACCTGATTCAGTGGCACTGGCAACACTAGTAATGTTGGCACTCTCGCGATTCAGCAACTTTCGATATTCCCTGGCAACAAATCTTTTCCTTACTTGCACTTTCTTTTCCACTCGAAATACCATCCACCCCGATGCAACTTGTAGAAGTAGAAGCCAATCTCTGAGTCCCCCTCCTAAGTCCATCCTCCTCCATGCCTTCGATCACCTTTGATGTGGAAAACTTCTCCTTGGTAGACTCTTTGTCAAGATAAAAGATTTAAGATCATCTGTGTTCGACGCCTTCAATTTAGTTAACTCTGAATTGGATTCCCCTAAATAATCTTGAAAAGTTGTACTTTCCTTCATTGAGTAACTGAACAACTTTATCTTCCAGTACATCAGTTCCTGTAATGACGATTTTGTGGCGTCAGTCATGAGTCTTGCCCAAAGACTTTTCATGCTTCTACACCTGACTCCGTTCATCTAAAACATCCAAATTAAACCAAAGGATTCTGCATAATTATGCACCTAAACCTCCAGCATTATGTCAACGGCTTCTCCTGCTTGATCTTCGTAGAACTCTGATCAGTCATCTTCTCAAAGGAAAACTTGAGCAACTCCTAAATTGCGGAAGATTTCTAACGTGATGCTCTGATACCAATTGTTAGGAATTCGCTGTCGAGTTAAACGATGACATATACTAATGACGAACAATCAAACAAGTATATTAAACCAATCACACAAAGCACACAATGATTTGTCCCGGTTTGGGCGAATCTAATCCGGGGGAGAAAGAAGGAAAATATTATTCAAATAGAAAATATATAAAATATTACACTCGTCCCAAGAACATGTCTATCTCTCAATCCTAACTTGAAGATAATCAACTCTTTTCAATGGAGAACTCTCAGTTTCACTTATCAATGAATTACTCTCTCTTGTCTCTCAATAGAGACTTACACAATAATATATAGAGATCTAGAGAAACCCTAGGTTGTGGTCTTGATACATAAGATGTCACATATATCCTGAATAAAAAGACACACGATAGGAGTTGTATGATCTAACTTGGAGAAGAAGTTTGCCTGAAAGATCAGCCAGACCTAAGCCCAATAACTGTAAACCCGCCGCTATCGATCGATTGGCAAAAACAACAGTCCACCATTGTTTGGGTATTCCGAACCAGAGGGATGGTTGGTCGACTGCCCATAATGGAGAATCGACTAAACTGCGAATTTGGTGTGGAAAGTGAAACTGCACTCGGTATTTTGCAACAAAAAAACCACTCAATCTTTGTCATAAATTAAAAGTCTCAATTTTCTTTAGTCATTGCAATTATGTTCCCACCAGTAATTTGCATGTGTGATGTACGTCTTAATAACTTTTTTTTTAAAGTAAAGACTATGATGTAGACTGGTCTCGAACCTAAGATCTCCTTTTACCCATCTCAAACCCTTATTAGTTATGCACGGACGATGCATGAAAGTTGGTTTGTCTATATCTACAAGTTGAGTTGTTTGTCTACAACACATTCTTAACTCTCTTATTAAAGTATTAGACTAAATTACGATAGCAAAATGACATGAATAAAACTGGAGAAAAACAAAATTAGTGTAGTAACTAGGTTATCCCCAATTCAATGCACTGGAGAAAAACAAAATTAGTGTAGTAACTAGGTTATCCCCAATTCAATGCACGTGCGCTTACTATTTGTTCCGGGTTTTTTGTCCCACTTTCAGTTCCACAACAGTGTTTTCGCCCTTTGTGTGTTTCACTTGCTTACAGTGGCGGAGCATAGTGAGGGCCCGGGGGTGCCCGGGCCCCTCCAGAATTTTTCAAAAACCTCTTTCACACTATTAAAATTTTTATAAACCCTTAAAAAAATATCATTTGGCCCCCCTGAATTCTAAGTTTTATTGTTTGCCCCCCCCCCCCCCTAAAAACTATTTTAAAAATTTCTATATTTTTACATGTAGTCATAGAATTTTTCCTTTGCCCTTCCGGTAAAATTGTTCTGGGCTTCGCCCCTGCTTGCTTAGTATATACTGCATAAAAAAGATGAACCTTACACAATAATAAATTGCAAATGATTAAAGTACAACTGGTTATCTTGATTAGAGTAACTTAACTGCAATTAACTTAAGAATATTGAGAACCATTCAGGAAATATGACTATGAGGTGCTTATATGAAATGCATTAGAGCATCTATAGTGGTTGGCCAATTATCTAAAAAATAGATAATTTGGCCAAAAATTATTTGCAGTCGTTGACTAAATACCTTTTTTTTTTTGTTCGATGTGAACATTATGCTGCCAAATTTGGACGAAGAAATGGCAAAAGCCAAATTTTGGAAATCGGCAGATCATCTGTCGTCCGTCGAACAAATTTGTTTTTTTAATTAAATAGATCGGATGGAATATGATATCCCGTCCGATCGAATTTAAAAAATTAAAAATTTAAAAAATTTAAAAATTTAAAAATTTAAAAATTCAAATAGGAAGATGATATGCCGTCCAAGGCTTTTGGATTTGATTTTTTCTTATTCATCTAACCTATAGTCAGTTCTGTGGGTAGATTTACTCAAAATTTTGCAGAATTTTTTTTTATCCCGTCCGATAAAAAAAACAACACACGGGATATCCCGTCCAATATTTTTTGGAAAAAAAACAACACACGGGAAATTATCTTTTCGTCTGTGCGTTTAAAAGCCAAATTTTGTGTTTAGATGACTACAACACATTTCTATATTTTCCATTGCTATATGCCAAATACTCATATTTTGGGTGCTGACGACTACAGATGCTCTTAGATATGAAGGACTTAAAAGAAGATAAAAAAAAAGGATTTACGGAGTTGAGAGGATAAAAGGATAGGAGAGTTTCACAATAAATTCCCGCAGGTTTGTTGACAACGGCGACCCATGCATCCTCTAAGATGACGTCGTTCGGGTTACATGTGTAGGTTGCGGATTTGGATTCGGCTGAGATTGCCTGCTTCAATTCGACGTCTTTTGAGAGTTCCGGGTACGGTGGGGAAACGGTTTTCGGGTAAGAAACCGTTAAGGATTCAGATGCCGAGGAGGATGAAGAGGCCGTGGTTCGAAATACAGGGTATTCTTGTTTGTAATCATAAATAACTAGTATAACCCTGAGCAATATTGCACATAATTTTTAAAAATGAGAAATAACAAAGCTTTTTGGTTATTGAAAAATTCATATAATAACATGTATACAATATTGCAAAATTTTTAGGTTTGATTAACGGATATGATTCTAGTTTAAAATTTGTAAGGATAAAGAGCAAGTGGGAGGTTTACCTCTAGCACTATTATCGAGTCGGTCGGATAGGGTCCTGCACTATCGAACCTGGACTTGTTTCTCTATGGTCCAAATATTGGACCAGGTCCGACCTGTGAGAACTGGGTCCGGGCCTTATTCAAAAAAAACTACCCAATGGGTCCGGGTAGCGGTGAGCAGGTGGTGTCGGGTCGAGCAGGAGAGGGAGGTTAAGCTTGCTGCTTCTTCTATTCTCCCTGCATTTTGGGGGCGGAGATAAGGGTTTTTTTTAATTTTATTATTATTATTATTATTATTATTATTATTATTATTATTATTATTATTATTATTATTATTATTATTATTATTATTATTATTATTATTATACTAGGTATGCCCGTGGCACGTGCCTACGGCACGTATTCAGGACTGCATGTAAATTTAGTTAGATTTATTTGATTGGGTGAACTGCGTATAAATTTCTAAAAAAAATAAAACATTTTAACGAATAAGTGGGTGTAAAAAAAAAGGTGGGTGTAAACAAATACACCCACCTTTCTAATACAATCAACTACTCCATACAGGCCTCCTCTGAAATTATATTGCTTCCTAATAGATTTCTAATACGACGTCTTTAAAATGTTTCATACGGCACGTTATCGCGACGTCTTAACTTTCTTTAAAATGTTTAGTAAATATTTCGACAGTATTATTTAAAATTTTACAGGCATGATTGTAGTAAAAATTTCGATAGAATCTCTGATGAAATATTATTCCTTTGAGAGCAATTCCTTAACATCATAGACAGCTTGATGAGTTTCTTTGATGCTTATTGGTGTACTCACATTATTATCTGTCTCTGTCCTATTTTCATTGTTTTGGTTATCAGCTGAATCAATTTGGGGTCCTTGTTCAATATGTGCAATTCCAGTGTTCGTAGGATATAATAATTTGTTATACCGTAATTTTGATTTGTTTCACCTAAGTCTGTTTGTCTCATGCATATACTCGTACTCCGTTTAGTAGCTGCTGACACAAAATCATGATGACTCAGATACTCATTGGAGAGTGTACTGACTGCGTCTTTAGGTTCAATAGGGAGATCAAAAGGGTTAGCTCTTGGCTGCAGAAACGACGGTGCAGAATTAGGCATCGGAGAGTTGTTGTATTTTCCGTCAGAATCAAAAAGACTACGTCGTGGTGCTGAAATGGATGGTATCGACGCCAAATGGTAGTAACTATCAATGTCTATTAGATTCTTCTCAGTTTCATACCTCTGAAGCTTTCTCAATCTCCGCTTCTCGATCAAGCTCTCTAACCTCTGAAACCTTCCTACTTCACAAACCCTGAGTTCCATCACATTCCTCTCACCCTCCTCATCATTGTTGCTGCTCTTCTCCTGTGATTCTGTTTTGCGAGCACGATCTGACATCAAGCTTCTGACTTCCTTTCTTTGATCATCACCATCCAATTTCATTGCATGTTCATCCTTCTCAAAATAATAGTTTCTATCTCTTTGCACTTTGGCCTTGTTATCACTTTCACCTTCAACTGCCCTCTTACCCTCTTCATCATTCTTCCTTCTGCCGCCGTAACGTTGAAGAGTTGCAAGGAGGATGACAGTGCAGATAATTTCAGGTGAGGAAGAAATGAGGTAAGCAAACAAAGGATGGTGTGTTCTATGTAGTATGGGAAGAACAAACATGATGCCAATGGTGTATGATAATATGGCTTTCTTTGTACTGATCTCCATATCATTCTCTTTCTTCTTGTCTTATAGATTGTAGTCAATGGTGTATGCCAATGGTGTATGCCAATGGTGTATTTATTATTGCAGAGGAAAGCAAGGCTCTGTTTTGTCTCTCTTTGATTGTAGTCTTTTTTATTTCATCTGCAAAATTAATTTAAAAGAATAAAAGGAAAATATTTTTTGAGATTGAGAAGTTGACATGAAAAATAATAGAAAAAAACAACTATTTACTAAACATTACACAGTAATTGAATCCTCCCTAGCCCAATCCAAGTCACATTACACAGTCATGATTCAACACGATCAACACGATCAATACAAACCATTAAATAAATAGTAGATTACACCGAACACACTATGTAAACAGCAAAAACCAAGATATCGTTTGAAAACATGTTTTAGAAAATTTAGTAAAAATTTTGGCAGAACCTCCCCTAAAATATTAGCCCTTTTACAGAAATTCCTTACGGAATTCTGCTAACAATTAAATATATGACATCACACGCAATAAATATCAATCCTCCCCAGGCTCAACCGAGCAACATCACACAGGCATCATATATATACGGCTCTGGGAGAAAAAATCATAATATAATGCAAGATACAAAATAAAAATCAAAATTTTGGTTGAAAATGTAATGAATTTTTTGAAAAACCTTTCAAAAACCAAACACAAAACCCAATACTCCACAACTTTGCGGGTACGGGTATTAACATAACTATATTATATCATCATTATATACAGATACTTACATCATCTCCAAAAATGACAAAAAAATATTACAACTATTACAACTATTACATCTTCCACCATAATATACACCAACTAACCGAATGACAAAAAAAAAAATACAGGGTTGTAGGAAAACACAATGCTTCAAGTCTTCAAAAATGGGACCAAACGGTGAACCTAAAAAAAGTAAGAGTTTTGAAACAAATAGTAAGAGTTTACAACAATCAATTAAAACAATGAGAGTTTTAAAACAATAGTAAGAGTTTTGAAACCATTACCTTTCAAACAGGACAATGCTTTTTAACTCAATGGATTGAACCCAACATGTTCTTCATCACCCTACCAAAAGTTAAACTGTCAATATGAAATAACGGTTCTGAGTGTAGTTGACAATTTGGGAAAAAAGAAGAAGCATTAAATTAGCGGCAATTAATGGCAAACTGCATTTCTAAGTTATTTTAATGCATGTTAGTTGGTTTCATGTTTAATATTTGTTATGTTTAATATTTTGTTGTCCACTTGCTAACCATATTTTATTACAGGAAAACACTGCTAACTATTGCAGCTATGATTATAAGAATCTGAAAGGGCAATGGAGATCGTATAGATTCACACTTTGCCAAGACAGTTAGAAATAGACTTCCTCAGTCTCATGATATGCCAAACCTTTTCCAAACCTCCTGTTTTATCTTATTTTAAAAGTTATATCCATAAAGGTTCTACTGTTCCCTCTTTATTCTTGAGATATGAACCATGTTGACGCTATGGCAGACTGACTCAAATCAATACTTAACCCTGAACATGGAAGTCTCAGAAACCAAAAAGAAAGAAAACAAAACAAAATAAATGAGACAGATTGCATAAATTTTTGGGTAATGATCATTTTAGTGCTTGTTCCTTCGAGAAATTTATTCATTCCTTTGTTTGTCTTCTTTGTTGGTTTTTTGACTTTGTTTCAAGCCTACTATCGGTCTTGGTGCACAGGTTTGATTTACAGATAAGTGTGGGGCAGCTTAAAATAGGATTTGAGGTATGTTTTGAAGAAGAATGCAAAAGAGTCATCCTCAGGTTCTCAGCAGATAGACATGCCGCTAACATTGTTGTTCAATTGGCACAATCTTAGTATTAGTAAAATGTCTGAATTTGGGTACTTATGATTCCTATTATCTCAAAAAATTGTCCTACTGTTTGGAGGCCTATTGGGTCATGGGATGCTTGCATCCTCAACTTCACTTACTAAATCTTTCTTAGATCTCTATCAGCATAAGAGTGTATCCACCGAACTTATTATTCACCAGTAAGTGAAGAAAATTGATAATCTGATGTGAAGTTTGTCCAATAATAACCATAACCAATAAATTGCTGCTAAATAATAAAATTTAGAAATACTTCATTAAATATTGCTAAAACTCAACAATGTTGGTTTTCAAAATTGGGCTGACTCCCTTAATCCTTTGCATAAGCAAGCTGTAACTTACTAACAGACACTCCATTCTAGACACACCATTCTGCTCATCCTGTCACAAATATCTAGCAATTTATGCATGGGGATCCACAGATCACAATTATTTAGGTGCAGATGTGTCGTAATATTATGGATGAAAAGCATATAGACCCACAACTGCTATTCACCTAGGTGCATGTGGGCCACAGTGGTGGTGTATGTATACATGTGTAAACCCAATGTCACCACCGCTTAAGATTTATCTTATTTTGTCACAGTTCAACCTTTAAGTTATAACTAACAAATCAATCCCCTTGTAAAAAAGGCATAATTGTGAAAACAAAGAACAGATGTGATGGAGCAATGAGTATAAGAAGGTTGTTGTGGTAAGAAAGGATCTACCAAACTAAACCAGTTCAACCTGTGTTTAGTTTAAGAATCTGAAAGGATATAACTATTGCTAACTATTGCAATTTGGAAGTTTAAAGAACTGAAAATTTGTTGGAGCCCATTGTTTTGGATGCATCTCTAATTCTTTGACATGGTTATGTTATTTATGCAATTTGCAGAAAATGATGCGGTGATTGTGAATGAAAAGGGAGAAATAAAAGGTAATTTAGACACTGTATACTTGAGAGGATGTGCTGAGAGTATGGTAGTGGTAGCTCATGCACAGTTTGGTAGATGCATTTTTTAATTCTATTTAGAGAAAATTTAATAGTTTGTGGATCATCCATAATACTAATCAATAGTTATAATAAATATTGGTGACTTGAGTTTATGGAGATCACCTAACTGAATTAAAAGTTTTATTCAAGTAAGGTTCATTAGTTAGAGTATGAAATTTTTTTATTGAAAGATAATCAAAGTCATAAAGTACCTGTATTTTATGTTGAGAGTATGGTAGTGGTACCTCTATAAAAGAACTTCAAGATAAACAATGTTTGTTGTTGAGCTCAAACAATCTTCTGGTAGAAGTAGAAAAATACGATCAAAACTTGTACACCTAGAGAGTGCAACATAGAGTTGTCCGTGACTGAAAACTGGTGAGCGTAAATCTATCCCCACAATATCAACAGATTGGCCTTGTGCTTTATTTTTTGTTACAGCATACGCTCATCGAACTGGAAATATATTAACTAACCAATTGACGTTCTTTAATTGGGGCAATTGACGTTCTAATTAATTTAACAAACCAATCAAGAAAACGTATTAAGTACTATTAATTACTATGATCTATCTTCTTTGATGATTAACTACTATGAGATATGGTGTAGAAAAGCTTCGGGTGATCAAGAAAGATGAACAGGATGTAGAATGACTAAGCACAGTTTTTTGGTAGAATCTCACTAAATCCAAAGATTCCATATGTGAAGATTCTAACGATTTTTTCTTTCAAATTGATTGTGTTTTGGGTTAAACATAGCAGTTTTGATGTGCTTGTGATATAATAGAATTGCCTTCAATTTTTTTTGCTATAACTGATCTTTTTAAAAACTGATTTTTATTTCTGTGTTTTGTGATTATGTTGAATTTTGGGGGGGTGAGCTTTGGGCACTTTTTTATTTATTTATAAACTAACCATAGGTTGTATCAAGTTTGTTTCAAAATATACCATAAAGTTGGTTGATTCAGTTTTCTCTTATGAATTGTTTTTCGAATCTGTCTGATGGAGCAACGGGTAGTATTAGAATTCTTGTTTAGTAGAAAATTATGTACTCAAATTGGAAATAGTTCTTATTCGCGAAGCTTTTTTATCCTCCCGTATTATTCTCTGTTATAACAAATTAATTATGTTAATATTAGTTTGTTTAAATTTCTTTTCTTTAAAGAATGCTAATTGTGATCGTTTATCTTTTGCAGCTAATGAAATCTTTTCATGATAACTGTGTATATCGCTGGTAAATGGAGATGAATTTCAGTTGGTGTTTTCGGACCGCCCTAGTTGATTATCTTGTTTTCTATAGATGATATTAGTTGTAGTTGGCACTTGAATGATATTATCTTGTTTTCTATAGACATTTTATTATGTGAATTCCAAATTGAAAGAAAGAACAAAATGATAAGAAGAGCGAGGGAGATAAAATGAGTCACATGAGCATTTGTTGCCCTTTCCATATCAACTTAGTAACTGCTTCTACCTATATTGCATGAATGCTTCTACCATGAATCATGTTCTTGTGGGAATGTAAACATGTTTTGGGTACTGACACTTCCGTACTACCTCAGGCACTTTTTTTGCACTTCTGAAATGGTTCCGTATTTTATTGTATGTTTTTAAAGTTTGTACTTAATGGATATATTTTCTGTATTCATTGAGTATCTAACATACTGTTCACATCAACAAAAATAGCTAATATCTAACATGTTTGTTATGTAAAAAATATGACCTTAAGACATCCACTTGAAATATTGCATTCATATCCAAGGGTATATTCATCATTCTGTGTTTAAAGAAGGTAATTAAAATTTCAAAACTGAGTTTAAAGTGTAATAGTTCAGAACTGTGTTTCAAGAGTACATTTTTAAACAATCAAATTAAACCCCTTTTCCTGCCTTTTTGATCATATATTCCGAACTTTGGGCACAAAACTTTGGGGTTAAGAAGACAAAACAGGAAATTTGATCATATATTGATTCAGATTAAGGTCATGTTTTATACATATGCAGGGTTAAGAAGCTGATACGATTTGACAACTCTGTCCATAACCCCCAATTTGGGCAATTTCATTGTTTCATCCAATTACCACACTCAGATGAAAATTAGAGCTCCTACCTCTGTTAAAGTTAAACAATCATCTCAACCTCCCCAGTCCTCCCTTTTCCATCTAAACATGACATAGCATACTCTTACAAAAGCATTATCACAACTTCCTCGATATCTATCTAGGGTAATTGCTAATTTAGAAGTTAGCACAAATGCTCCTTCAATTGTACTTATTCTACAGCCAATTGGTCTATGTCATCATACATCGTGAAAGAATAAAAATAAATCAAATCGAACATGCCACAGTTGAGAAAGGACATAGATGAAGAAACTAACAGTTTTAGGGCCGATTCCTTTGAAGCAAGACAGCTATGCCTACCCTCTTCTGATCCGCATCCAAAACCTACAAAATACAAAACCCAAAGTTGTGAATCATGCCAAAAAAAAACATATATGCTTATGCTCAATGAAGTATATAAATAAAATGAATGGCAGAGAACAGTTAATCAAAAAAGAACATCAACAGTAGTTGTGAATCATGCCAAAACAAAAACAAAAAAAAAAAAACAAAAAAAACAAAAACAAAAAAATAATAGAGGTGAATGGAACCTTGCAAAAGACGAAGAATAGCACTGCTGCAACTGCATAAGCCTCTGAAATTTCCGGCTGTTCTTCTGCTTCCACCTAATAAAATTAGTTAATCTATATAATAAGTACCATTAAAGATGCAATCACTAAAATCAAATATGAGCTCCAAATTCCATTTAAAAATATATACAGAACATAAAAGAAATAAAACCCACAGAAGGATGATAAGATTAAATTGATGTATATACTATCAAAATTCTAAAATATTACTGTATACCAAGGCCGGAGTTTATTAGGACAAAGAGCAATTCATGACCTGACCAGAACACGGTCAATGCATGTTCTGAATATTAGCATCGAGTGTTTGGTTATTAAAACTTGGCAGTTGCTAATGGAGTGAGAAAAGATCTGAATGGAGTGAGAAAAGTGGAACATCCAAAGATAATGGACAACTCTCTGTTGTCACTGCTGCAAATATCAACATTTAATAGCCTATCAGAACAAAAAGTTAGGGGCGATCATCACCATCTTCTGTGTGTTCAATCAAACCTATACTGTTGTTGTCTACTTTATCAACACAAAAGAAGTATTTAGTATCGACACTTCTAAGACTTATATACAATTCTAAAAACTAAATACTTCCTCCGTAGAACTGAAGTAAAATAGAACTTACAGTCCAATATGATCAATAAATTCTCGAAAATAAACACTTTCTTTGTAAAGCTGCCTGATATATAAATTCGTAACTACAGAAGATCATTCTTATTCAAAATGTGGAGGGTCAGCTTTTTGCCTAATAAAAAAAAATCAAGTACCAATGATGGATCTTGCCCGGTAGCTAACATTTTTTTCTTCCTGAGGTGATTAATTTAAATGACAGCTAAATGGTCAAAAGCAATCCTCAGTTGATCCAGAAACTGAATATAAGGGATTTTCTAAAAAGCATGGAAATTTAGATCAAATAGAAAGTTGAATTCAGCAAGTTTAGTCATAAGCAATATGTAATGTGAGAAGATTTTGAATCCATGAGGAAAGAAGCTCTACAACATTTCTATCATGGTGGAATATGGACATCAGTTCTGAAGATGCATACGGATCATCAAAAAAACATTTCTTCCTTTTAATATGTTTTCCTTTCCTGCTTACTTTTTATATAAAAAACACATTTTTCTATGTAAACTTCTAATCTTAAGTTTGAAGTTAAAAAAGGGATATCACCTCCAATTCCAGTCTCATTAAAATCCTAAATATTAAAGGCCCAATCTTCCCTAATAACCACTTCCACACCTAAAATATTTTGGGTTTTGACGACTACAGCGCAAACCCATTTTTCCTATTTCTATTTGCCAAATACCTAAAATATGACTAAAGACGACTACAGATGCTCTAACAACATCTGCCATCGGATATGAAACTTCACAACCATGCTAATTTCCGACATACAGAACCTTGCTATTGAGTAATTAACAACTTAAGCTTCCAACTCAGATTGTTCAACCTACACATAATCTCTAAAGAGAAAAATCATCACAACTAAGCAAAACCCTAAAAGTTAGTTACGCCGATATGACAAACAGAAGCCAATGCAGGTAATGGTGTGCATAGTCAAGATCAAACCTCATATGGGCATATCGCGCTGCGATCAAACTCTACCTAGTTGATCTATAACTCTCATATTTACAATCACACCACACAAAATCATCACCAATACAGATACTCTTCCGAAAAAATAATGTAATAATCGAAAACTAAAACTAATTCCAACTCGATATGAACGTGTCCATGTTCTTACCTGGGTCCAAACAGAATGTTTTCGAGCTCCAACAACTCCTCATCCGTCGCCAATTCAAGCACCGATCTCAATTCCGGATCAAAATCCCCTGAAAAAAATCCAACATAATCAAAACTTTTTCGAGACCCATCTCAAATCCTTAAAAACCCAGAAGAAAAAACAACCAAAGATGCGAACTTCGTGAGGTAGAAGTGATCGCGGCCGCCCGCTATAACTCTCATATTTACAATCACATCACACAAAATCATCACCAATACAGATACTCTTCCGAAAAAATAATGTAATAATCGAAAACTAAAACTAATTCCAACTCGATATGAATGTGTCCATGCTCTTACCTGGGTCCAAACAGAATGTTTTCGAGCTCCAACAACTCCTCATCCGTCGCCAATTCAAGCACCGATCTCAATTCCGGATCAAAATCCCCTGAAACAAATCCAACATAATCAAAACTTTTTCAAGACCCATCTCAAATTCTTAAAAACACAGACGAAAAAACAACCAAAGATGCGAACTTTGTGAGGTAGAAGTGATCGCGGCCGCCCGAGGAGCGGGAAGCCATCGTAGCCGTCGAAATCGGGGGTCGAAGGAGAGAGAAGGATAGGAGGATGATGAGGAGAGGATGAAGGATCGAGAACTGGCGCTGGGGGGTCGCGACTGGAGGAAACAGGGAGGGGATTGGCGAGCGGAAAGGAGGAGCAGGGGATTTGCGGCGTCGGGGTCAGCTGGGTGGGGTCGCGATTGGCGGCGAGCGGAAAGGAGGAAACATGGAGGGGGTTGGCGCTGGGGAGTCGCGATTGGAGGTGGGGGGGTCGCGACGGGAGGTTAGGGGGGCGCGGAAGAGGCGTCTGGGTCGGCTGGGTGGGGTCGCGATTGGCGGCGAGCGGAAAAGAGGAAACATGGAGGGGGTTGGCGCTGGGGAGTCGCGATTGGAGGTGGGGGGGTCGCGACGGGAGGTTGGGGGGGCGCTGAAGAGGCGTCGGAGGTGGGGGGCGCTGAAGAGGCGCCGGAGGTGGGGGCGGTGAAGAGAGAGAGGTAAGAGAGAGGGAGACAGATGGGAGAGACTGTGTGAGAAAGAGAGAGAGAGTAGGGGGTATTTTGGGAAATAGAGAGGGAGATTGTGTGGGTTTTGAAATTTTTGGGTTTTTGGGTTTGAAATTTTGGGCGGGAAAATATGTTTTGTGAGAGTAGATCTGGTCCATTGATTTTGGGATAGATTGAATGTGAGCCATTTGATAGCTTTCTTTGTGTTTTATTATATAGATAGATAATTCTTATTTTGATTCTCATATATAACAATCTGGTTCTCATATATAACAGTCTCCTGTAGCGATATATGCATAATATACATATTTACCCAACGACTGCAGCACTATTTTTGACATAATATGCATATTATGCATATTTAGCAAACGATTACAGATGCTCTTAAGATCTATCTTTTGGCAATTTCGGATAATTGTTCATGCAAGAACGATGAAAAATAAAGCTATTTCTGTCTAGGTACAAGACCAAGTTCTTTGCATTGTCTACCAAATTTTGGACCCACCACACAGCTCCTCCCTCGTATGTAGATGCAAAGTCATGGATGTTGAGTGCACTCAGCACCACATCCCATAGTGCACTACTCCATTTACACACCACCAAAAAAAACACACTTGCTTATGAAGTCCGATTATCTCAAACATAACAAAATAACCTTGATTTTTTCAAGATATCAAAAAACCTAGTAATCATATATCAGGCAGGCTTATCAGCTTTCGATGTACCATAGGTTATGAAATTAGTCTATTATAGGTTCAAACTAAAAACACACCATGGAGAAGAGAATTTATAAAAATCTACTAAACAAGAATTCTAATACTACCCGTTGCTCCATCAGACAGATTCGAAAAACAATTCATAAGAGAAAACTGAATCAACCAACTTTATGGTATATTTTGAAACAAACTTGATACAACCTATGGTTAGTTTATAAATAAATAAAAAAGTGCCCAAAGCTCACCCCCCAAAATTCAACATAATCACAAAACACAGAAATAAAAATCAGTTTTTAAAAAGATCAGTTATAGCAAAAAAAATTGAAGGCAATTCTATTATATCACAAGCACATCAAAACTGCTATGTTTAACCCAAAACACAATCAATTTGAAAGAAAAAATCGTTAGAATCTTCACATATGGAATCTTTGGATTTAGTGAGATTCTACCAAAAAACTGTGCTTAGTCATTCTACATCCTGTTCATCTTTCTTGATCACCCGAAGCTTTTCTACACCATATCTCATAGTAGTTAATCATCAAAGAAGATAGATCATAGTAATTAATAGTACTTAATACGTTTTCTTGATTGGTTTGTTAAATTAATTAGAACGTCAATTGCTCCAATTAAAGAACGTCAATTGGTTAGTTAATATATTTCCAGTTCGATGAGCGTATGCTGTAACAAAAAATAAAGCACAAGGCCAATCTGTTGATATTGTGGGGATAGATTTACGCTCACCAGTTTTCAGTCACGGACAACTCTATGTTGCACTCTCTAGGTGTACAAGTTTTGATCGTATTTTTCTACTTCTACCAGAAGATTGTTTGAGCTCAACAACAAACATTATTTATCTTGAAGTTCTTTTATAGAGGTACCACTACCATACTCTCAACATAAAATACAGGTACTTTATGACTTTGATTATCTTTCAATAAAAAAATTTCATACTCTAACTAATGAACCTTACTTGAATAAAACTTTTAATTCAGCTAGGTGATCTCCATAAACTCAAGTCACCAATATTTATTATAACTATTGATTAGTATTATGGATGATCCACAAACTATTAAATTTTCTCTAAATAGAATTAAAAAATGCATCTACCAAACTGTGCATGAGCTACCACTACCATACTCTCAGCACATCCTCTCAAGTATACAGTGTCTAAATTACCTTTTATTTCTCCCTTTTCATTCACAATCACCGCATCATTTTCTGCAAATTGCATAAATAACATAACCATGTCAAAGAATTAGAGATGCATCCAAAACAATGGGCTCCAACAAATTTTCAGTTCTTTAAACTTCCAAATTGCAATAGTTAGCAATAGTTATATCCTTTCAGATTCTTAAACTAAACACAGGTTGAACTGGTTTAGTTTGGTAGATCCTTTCTTACCACAACAACCTTCTTATACTCATTGCTCCATCACATCTGTTCTTTGTTTTCACAATTATGCCTTTTTTACAAGGGGATTGATTTGTTAGTTATAACTTAAAGGTTGAACTGTGACAAAATAAGATAAATCTTAAGCGGTGGTGACATTGGGTTTACACATGTATACATACACCACCACTGTGGCCCACATGCACCTAGGTGAATAGCAGTTGTGGGTCCATATGCTTTTCATCCATAATATTACGACACATCTGCACCTAAATAATTGTGATCTGTGGATCCCCATGCATAAATTGCTAGATATTTGTGACAGGATGAGCAGAATGGTGTGTCTAGAATGGAGTGTCTGTTAGTAAGTTACAGCTTGCTTATGCAAAGGATTAAGAGAGTCAGCCCAATTTTGAAAACCAACATTGTTGAGTTTTAGCAATATTTAATGAAGTATTTCTAAATTTTATTATTTAGCAGCAATTTATTGGTTATGGTTATTATTGGACAAACTTCACATCAGATTATCAATTTTCTTCACTTACTGGTGAATAATAAGTTCGGTGGATACACTCTTATGCTGATAGAGATCTAAGAAAGATTTAGTAAGTGAATTGAGGATGCAAGCATCCCATGACCCAATAGGCCTCCAAACAGTAGGACAATTTTTTGAGATAATAGGAATCATAAGTACCCAAATTCAGACATTTTACTAATACTAAGATTGTGCCAATTGAACAACAATGTTAGCGGCATGTCTGTCTGCTGAGAACCTGAGGATGACTCTTTTGCATTCTTCTTCAAAACATACCTCAAATCCTATTTTAAGCTGCCCCACACTTATCTGTAAATCAAACCTGTGCACCAAGACCGATAGTAGGCTTGAAACAAAGTCAAAAAACCAACAAAGAAGACAAACAAAGGAATGAATAAATTTCTCGAAGGAACAAGCACTAAAATGATCATTACCCAAAAATTTATGCAATCTGTCTCATTTATTTTGTTTTGTTTTCTTTCTTTTTGGTTTATGAGACTTCCATGTTCAGGGTTAAGTATTGATTTGAGTCAGTCTGCCATAGCGTCAACATGGTTCATATCTCAAGAATAAAGAGGGAACAGTAGAACCTTTATGGATATAACTTTTAAAATAAGATAAAACAGGAGGTTTGGAAAAGGTTTGGCATATCATGAGACTGAGGAAGTCTATTTCTAACTGTCTTGGCAAAGTGTGAATCTATACGATCTCCATTGCCCTTTCAGATTCTTATCATCATAGCTGCAATAGTTAGCAGTGTTTTCCTGTAATAAAATATGGTTAGCAAGTGGACAACAAAATATTAAACATAACAAATATTAAACATGAAACCAACTAACATGCATTAAAATAACTTAGAAATGCAGTTTGCCATTAATTGCCGCTAATTTAATGCTTCTTCTTTTTTCCCAAATTGTCAACTACACTCAGAACCGTTATTTCATATTGACAGTTTAACTTTTGGTAGGGTGATGAAGAACATGTTGGGTTCAAACCATTGAGTTAAAAAGCATTGTCCTGTTTGAAAGGTAATGGTTTCAAAACTCTTACTATTGTTTTAAAACTCTCATTGTTTTAATTGATTGTTGTAAACTCTTACTATTTGTTTCAAAACTCTTACTTTTTTTAGGTTCACCGTTTGGTCCCATTTTTGAAGACTTGAAGCATTGTGTTTTCCTACAACCCTGTATTTTTTTTTTTGTCATTCGGTTAGTTGGTGTATATTATGGTGGAAGATGTAATAGTTGTAATAGTTGTAATATTTTTTTGTCATTTTTGGAGATGATGTAAGTATCTGTATATAATGATGATATAATATAGTTATGTTAATACCCGTACCCGCAAAGTTGTGGAGTATTGGGTTCTGTGTTTGGTTTTTGAAAGGTTTTTCAAAAAATTCATTACATTTTCAACCAAAATTTTGATTTTTATTTTGTATCTTGCATTATATTATGATTTTTTCTCCCAGAGCCGTATATATATGATGACTGTGTGATGTTGCTCGGTTGAGCCTGGGGAGGATTGATATTTATTGCGTGTGATGTCATATATTTAATTGTTAGCAGAATTCCGTAAGGAATTTCTGTAAAAGGGCTAATATTTTAGGGGAGGTTCTGCCAAAATTTTTACTAAATTTTCTAAAACATGTTTTCAAACGATATCTTGGTTTTTGCTGTTTACATAGTGTGTTCAGTGTAATCTACTATTTATTTAATGGTTTGTATTGATCGTGTTGATCGTGTTGAATCATGACTGTGTAATGTGACTTGGATTGGGCTAGGGAGGATTCAATTACTGTGTAATGTTTAGTAAATAGTTGTTTTTTTCTATTATTTTTCATGTCAACTTCTCAATCTCAAAAAATATTTTCCTTTTATTCTTTTAAATTAATTTTGCAGATGAAATAAAAAAGACTACAATCAAAGAGAGACAAAACAGAGCCTTGCTTTCCTCTGCAATAATAAATACACCATTGGCATACACCATTGACTACAATCTATAGACAAGAAGAAAGAGAATGATATGGAGATCAGTACAAAGAAAGCCATATTATCATACACCATTGGCATCATGTTTGTTCTTCCCATACTACATAGAACACACCATCCTTTGTTTGCTTACCTCATTTCTTCCTCACCTGAAATTATCTGCACTGTCATCCTCCTTGCAACTCTTCAACGTTACGGCGGCAGAAGGAAGAATGATGAAGAGGGTAAGAGGGCAGTTGAAGGTGAAAGTGATAACAAGGCCAAAGTGCAAAGAGATAGAAACTATTATTTTGAGAAGGATGAACATGCAATGAAATTGGATGGTGATGATCAAAGAAAGGAAGTCAGAAGCTTGATGTCAGATCGTGATCGCAAAACAGAATCACAGGAGAAGAGCAGCAACAATGATGAGGATGGTGAGAGGAATGTGATGGAACTCAGGGTTTGTGAAGTAGGAAGGTTTCAGAGGTTAGAGAGCTTGATCGAGAAGCGAAGATTGAGAAAGCTTCAGAGGTATGAAACTGAGAAGAATCTAATAGACATTGATAGTTACTACCATTTGGCGTCGATACCATCCATTTCAGCACCACGACGTAGTCTTTTTGATTCTGACGGAAATTACAACAACTCTCCGATGCCTAATTCTGCACCGTCGTTTCTGCAGCCAAGAGCTAACCCTTTTGATCTCCCTATTGAACCTAAAGACGCAGTCAGTACACTCTCCAATGAGTATCTGAGTCATCATGATTTTGTGTCAGCAGCTACTAAACGGAGTACGAGTATATGCATGAGACAAACAGACTTAGGTGAAACAAATCAAAATTACGGTATAACAAATTATTATATCCTACGAACACTGGAATTGCACATATTGAACAAGGACCCCAAATTGATTCAGCTGATAACCAAAACAATGAAAATAGGACAGAGACAGATAATAATGTGAGTACACCAATAAGCATCAAAGAAACTCATCAAGCTGTCTATGATGTTAAGGAATTGCTCTCAAAGGAATAATATTTCATCAGAGATTCTATCGAAATTTTTACTACAATCATGCCTGTAAAATTTTAAATAATACTGTCGAAATATTTACTAAACATTTTAAAGAAAGTTAAGACATCGCGATAACGTGCCGTATGAAACATTTTAAAGACGTCGTATTAGAAATCTATTAGGAAGCAATATAATTTCAGAGGAGGCCTGTATGGAGTAGTTGATTGTATTAGAAAGGTGGGTGTATTTGTTTACACCCACCTTTTTTTTTACACCCACTTATTCGTTAAAATGTTTTAATTTTTTTAGAAATTTATACGCAGTTCACCTAATCAAATAAATCTAACTAAATTTACATGCAGTCCTGAATACGTGCCGTAGGCACGTGCCACGGGCATACCTAGTTTATAAAAAAATTATGAGTCACACCTGCACTCCTTATGATTGCTTATTCTCCTCTATGCTTACACAAAATGAAACAATACAGTTAATTGATGACGCAAGAATCTCAAAGTATTTCAGCAGCTATACATATAATTGGCATCTGTAAATTAAGATGCCTTACAAGTCACACAACTCACACTCTAGGATACCAAAATAACACATTAACAAAAGAACAAATTTATTACCTTTCCCTTGTGATTTTCTTGTGAAAAAAAAAAAAAAACAGCCCTAGCATACATGAATACACTAGAATACTGACAATACATGTTAATAACACAAGCACAAAAACAACAAACAAAGGTCCATCGAGATTTCTCAAAATCTTGCTACCTGCATGATAGAGATGAGTTTGATAAGTAACTGAACCTGGCAATGAGTCAAGAATCTAACAGTGTACTGCAATTTCTTCAAAATAATTAGTCTACAAAATGCCTCGTCTACGAAACTCAAGCCATAAAGTCTAGGCAATCTACACACAATTTGCATCACAGAGACTTGGGTGAAGGCAAATATTTTTCTGACGTCCACTGATCAATGCAATTGTGATAACAATTACCATTTAACGCATGCTAGCAGTACAAATGACATGATGAGTTAATACACAATTATGCAGAACAGTTGGGTGAGGGAAAATAATTTGTGATGTCTATTACAAGATGCAATTATGATAAAAAATATCATTTAAAGCATAAGAATGCTGACAACACATATTAGTACAAGGAGCGAAGCCAGAAATTTGAAAGGGGCCTATACAAAGCCCCAAAGTATGAATCATAAATAAGTCAGTAATAAACAATACTGTAAAAACTTGTACTTGTAACCCAAACAAGGATATACCAAAAATTAATTAAAATAAGAAATTGAACTTATAAATTACTTGATCATTAATTTCAAAGCATAAATTTATTTAGTTTGTTATTTAAGACACGTGAAAGCTCAGATCGTATATGTACAACATCAACTATATGTAGTTCTATCAGTATCACATAATTCAGTCCAAACACAATCTATCTATTAAGTTTGAGAAAAAGATAGATATTTGATAGTTGAGAAAAAGATGGATAATTGAGAATTAGTAATTGTTAGGACTTATACGTAATCAACTTAAGTAAACTATAAGAAGAGGGATATTTACTTTTTACTTTTTTTGGGTGCCCTGCATGCCCCCCCCCCCCCCCCCCAACCACCACCACCAACACACACACGCAAAATGTCTCCACCCCTGATTAGTACTATTACTTCTACTCTCGAAGCTAAGTTCTACTACTATCAGCTGTGAAGATCAAATACCATATAGTTTTATTACTTAATTGAAAATTATGTAGAAGAGTGCAAACTATTGTTTGTATTGAAAATTCTAAATGGTAAAAAGTTAACCGTTTCTAATTGTATCAAGGGAAGATTTTTTTATTATTATAAAAAAAGTGAAAAAAAGAAGGAAGACTTTTAAAAACTTGTAGCTCATCAACATATTTAATACCACCATTTACATTGCTGTCAGTGAGGACTTGAGTGCTGATCTTTGCCCTTCGCTAGCTTTGCATTTATTAGTTTGTCTACTATGGGTAGTTCCAGCGGAATCGGGTCATGACACCTCTCGTGAGCTGCATGGTTTACCTGCAATGAAGGAAACTAAATTAGAATTATATATTTAAAAAAACGGAATATTCAGCTTTACGATTGGTTTTATGCATAATTATGCAATTTATTAAACAAAGACTATCAAGTTCAAATTGACAGAAAATGATTCCACCTTGAAAGGATTCACGCAAGACATGAAGCAAGTGAATGGGAAAATGCAAGGGAAAAAGTGAAAGAACATATAATTCGAGCCAAAGCGCAATGGATCAGAAATGATGATAGATCTAAAACTTTGCACGAAAGGAAAAAATATCTAGGAGGTCAACAATTATCAATTCATGGATTTGGGTAAATTCAAAAGATAGGGGTATACTGTAGCCAAATTGTGATGAATTGAATATACGGCATTTTGTTAAAATATGAAAATAGAAACAACTCCAGGAAGGTAAAATTTACCAGAAGGTCATCTCCTACAATTAGATTCAGCTTACCTCTTTTAGCAGGAACTCAATTGCAGAATCATCATCAACAAATTCTTTCAGAGGGTTTTTCAAGAATTCAATGTCTAACTGAATCTGCTGATATCCACTACGATTAAAAGTTTGGAGTCGTACAAACTCTTGCAAGCTTTTCAGGCAAAGTTTTATTGCAGTTGATAGCACAGACTCCTGGAAAAAACATGAGGGTCATTGATGAAATTAGTATCTGACTCAAATAAAATATTCCAACTTGGATTGTAGCATCCACCAGCTAATTTCTCGCAGCAAAGTCCATTTGGGAACATGTACTAATATAAAAGTGGAAATAAATACCCTTTGCATATTTCCTGGTCTAGGGGAATTTTGAATTCGGTGATTCTTGTGTCAGCTTATGAAGGAAAAAATGAAAGGGCTACCTACAGATAGTAGTTCAAGATTTTGAGTAAAGGTGACAGAGATATAGTACCGACAACATGAAAGAAGCCAATTAATGTTGTCAACAATTCACTGCATTTGTTCTAATTATATGTAAGCAATTTCACTCTTAAGTCTTTCCACACTATTACTAGTAAGTTCCATGTATTTAATAACTTTTCTTTAAAAAAAAGAAAGAAACTTCGCTAAATGAAAGATCATAACAGTTTCTCCATTATGCACTCATGGTTAACCATATAGCCAGATATGATCTATGATATATAACACAGAAAGTGCACTTCAATTTAATACTCTGTTTAAGTGGAAATTCCCATTAGCAGTTCCCAATAAATTATCTTTCTCAAACATAGTCAGTTAATTTTGTCGATGACAGTTGAGGGGGACTGATTTTAACATACTGTTTGATTACAAAAGAGTGAAAATTGTTTAATCAAAATATTGATGTTTGTCTCCGACAAGTGACAATAACTGATTGTTTTATATGATGGACAAAAGAAAAAGATCAGAATCGTCTAATTAGTTATTGAACCGACTTTGCACAATATCTTTCCACATTAACCATGAAAAGAAATAAGCTAAGTATTGTTTATCCATTGGGTATATAGGGCCTTGCTAATGACAAAATTTGTGGCCTTAAATATTGAAATAGCTCCGTCTCAGTCTCAACTTTCAGCCTAGATATACTACTTAAATAGAAGTGACTGCAGGCATGCATATAAGCTTTGCTTTCAATGTCAAGCAAATAAAATATGAAAAATAACTCTACTAGCAGAATCCCGTGTCAAGTTGAGTGCAAAAGAACCTGTGTATATTCAACTTTTGTAAGGATCTCCATCTTCTGCTCAAATAACTTTGCAAGATGGCTCTCAAGAAGCTGGCTTCTAGCACGTTGTGTATTTGATCGGTTTAGTTTATCTTCACGCAGTGGATTACTACGGGATGAATTATTGCTCCCTGTGCTGTCAGAATGACGATGTCTTCGGACAGCTCCATGAGGTAAGATCTGTCTTACTTCAGCTCTTACACATTCAAGCTGTGAGAATTCAGGAGATGTTAGATATAAAAAAGAAAACAATCTATATAATAAAACACAAAGAAAGCTATCAAGTGGCTCTCCTTCAATCTCCCCAAAATCAAAGGTCCAGATCTAACCTCACAAAACACATTTCCCCGACAAAACTCAAATTCAAATCCCCCCAAATAACTCATTTATTTATTTAATTATTTCTCTCTCTTTCTCTCTCTCTCTCTCTATCTCTCTCTCTATATATATGGAAACATGGACTTTTATACCCGAATTTATAATTATTTTTCACCATATACTAATGGAAACATGGACTTTTATTTACAACTAATTATTGTCATACTATTCAAACTTCAGCTACATAATTGTTGATTTACTGTTTACAAGACTTTTCATATGCTGTATCGTTCTGAAAACGTGCCGTAGGCACGTGGCCACGGGCAAATCTAATTATATAATACAATACAGGGAAAAGTCCTAGAAAACCAAAATCCAAAAGTTCAGATAACGCAGCAAGGTAAGACACCACTGGCACATTATCATTATTTTTTATGGCCAGTGAAGATTGCCAACTTACTGCCTTTAGTAAAGAAATGCATATCCGTAAATGCAACAAAATATACTATACAACTCGGGATTAGTAATCATACTGGAAATACCATGTGATAATAACACTATCAACAGCTCTGTTACTTACAGAAATAGGGTGCCACACGTTTTCAGACATTTGATTGCAATCTAAGAATTTTCATTTATCTAGTCTTAAACGTGTAATTTATCAAATTCATTATCAACAATGCCAAGACTACAGTTTGGCTGCTGAATGATAAATAATGAGTTTATCAATTTTATCAACCACAAAAGAAATTATATTAATACACTTAGAAACTGTGTAATGCAGAATAAGTTTTAAAATATTAAACCATGCTAACAGGAAACCACCATGTAAATTAATATACTAGTTATTCATATCTTAAACATGCAATCAGGATTCATGTGTCTAATGTTGGAGCATGCTACTAACATATGTTACTAAACTAGTTTACTGCTATGGCCATACTCACAAGTTGGTTGTTGCAATACTTTAGGAACTGTAACATGTAGAAACAGTATGGAAACCAGTCTAGTTCCGTTCTGCCTTTCCGTGGACCAATACATCAGGCTAAAATGGACAAGAAATCCATGGGAATCAGTCCTTACACATGTTCACGGTATGAACCATATTGTGGAAAATGAAAATGAAGTGAAGCAGGAGAGAAGGCCTTAAGCATTAGGGACTTTAGCAACAAAAAGTGCTTAGGATAATTTAATAATGATTAATAAAATTGCAATATATATTATATATTATGAAAAATCATGTACAAGTGGGTGGTAATAAGATAAGCAATGTGCAATGCATAAGATATTACAGGTAGCACCAAAATGAAAATGAAGTGGGAGAGGATTGGGACCAATTGGTTGAGATGGTTCTATACATGAAAAAGAGTAAAGGAACCAGTCAAAAAGAGTAATAGTTTGTAGCTACTGGAGCAAAGACTAGAGGTGGACCTAACTCAACTTGAATTGAAGTACTTAAGAAGGATATGATATGCGTTACTTAATAGAGAAGATGCCCCCTAGCCGAATGGAAGAAAGGGATTAATGTCGCCAATCACGCAGGTTAGGCATTTTCTTACAGATCAATGACTTTCTTACATATTCTTGGGTGAGAGTTGATGAGGTAAATGAGAAATGACGTGGAATGGTTAGCCCTCAAGCTTCATTTTCAGAACCTTTAGTTTTGTTTATGGAAAAGAATGAGAAGATTGTAGGAGATACCAGTAAATATGGGGAGTTATGAAAACCAAACAAGTTGTGGTAGTTCTCAGCAGTACGGGTGGAGGTTTACAGTAGAGAATTACTAGTAACAACAAACTTGGAGGGAGTTATAAATAATAAAGCAAGTTGAAGGTAGCTTTGAAATATGAGGAGGCTCATGGTATTTTTAACTAATGCATTTTAGTCCAAAAATGGTCACAACAAACATGCGACAGTTTTGCATATGAAGTGGGTTATGAAGGTAGGTACTCAAACTAAGTGAAAAGATTGAAGGTAAAAGTTTGAAGTATAGGTAATAAATGATAGTTTTCAGTAATTTAACCAATTAACCTACATACGAATTTCAATAAAAATTGTATACCTTAACATATAACATATAGCAAGTTCTATACCTCAATCATAGTGGAGAATACTTGGTATGAGTGAGTTTTTTTCTTAAGGAGAGTGTTTCTGGTCTAAATAAAACCAGCACTTTTACAGTAAATAGTAAAATCAAAGGTTGATGGAAACTTTTTTATAAGAAAGACAAGGTTAGTTGAAGAGCAACTCGTGTTTGTTTATCTGCATACCCAAATTTAATGATTTATATTGTCTACAGCTGTAGAATGTAAATCCTATGCAATAAAGTGTCAATAACCAAAAACTTCTTATTCTTCTAATTGGATCAAGTTAATCAATTAGAGTATAGATTTATAAAGGTAAGAAGCATACACTCGACACGCTGACATGAACACAATGCAACAAGTAGGAATAAGGTTTTGGCCGACTTGTTTTGGTTTCAAATATATCAAATATATTTAGTCGCTAATGGTTAAAAACTCGCTACATAAACTCAGTATTGATCGTATTATTAGAAACATCTTAGTGTACGGCATCTGGAAGCTAGCATTCACTATTATGGTTCAGTCCCTGACAACTTCCCTACAGGTTCTGGCCAAAACAGGTTGAAACTCATACAAGCTCAAAGATTACATTATTACACAGAAATATGAAGTATCATGTCACATATGTGGGTACGAAACACCTCTGAGTCATGTTCTATATGACAAACTTCCATATAGAAGTGTTTCTGCTTCATAAAATAAAATACTGGCCAACATAAAAAATGCTTAATTAAAAAAAACAATAATAAGAAAAATAAAATTGCTTTAGTACCTCTTGAAGCAGCAAATCAACAAACATATGAACTTCTCGTGGCTCTTTGTGCTGTTTTTGAGAAAAGAAACAGAGAATAAGTTATATACAATGAAATAATTCGGAAACCATAATCAACTTTGATAAACTGATGGTTCTGATTTGAAATGAAAATAACCTTGATCCAGTTTGGTGTAGTAAACCTCTTCTTTAGAAGGATTGATATCTTCTGTGTTTTCATAGTTATATACTGCAAGTAAAGCCAACTTAATGTTAGCCTAGCTGAATTTCACTAAAGGCTTCATTTAATACAGTAGATAATAAGATAATGTAACTCATAGTTGTTTCCGTTCAAAATGCAACTCTAGGTCAAGAATCTAAGAACTTAATTCATAAGAATGACAATGTTATGTGTCATAGTTCCTAGCAACTCACACCAACCCTTTCGTAGATTACCATGACAAGAATTTCAAGCCAGAAAAAACACAATATACAAATTACGAGGTTTGATTTAGCACTAGGAGAGCCTAAAAGGAGTTATTGGACTCCAAAAATTTGTTTTACGTCTTTGATAAATACAAGTACAAGTGTGTGCAGCTCAAAGCACATTCCTAAAAAAATTCTCTTTCTAAGCCACCACATCTCAAAAGCTCCATTCTTTTCACAACATTTTGTCTGCAACACTATCTAAAAACAACTCTGAACAATCCATTGTCACCAATAAAGTAATAATTTCTTGGAGTGAACCATAATGAGAAGCCTCCATACTTTTATTAATATCAAAGGTTATATAGACAACAGGTAGTATTTATCAGTGTCAGCAAAATTAATGTGATCTTCTGATCATTTTTGTTGCAATAGTAAGATCTGCGAAACCACACATTTTTGTAGCATGACTAGAATAAAGGCACGTTCTCAGAGCAATTTAACCATCCTCTGTGCAGAAGCTTGCAACTTAATTTATAACTTTTATTTTGTTGATAATATACCGAATCAGTTACCAAATATAACCATTATTTGTTAGATTTGTTTATTAGGTTAGGTTCATTCTACTCTCTACATCTTGTTTGACCTTTCAAACAGTCAAAATACAACATAGTTTGGAAGATTGCTAAACTTAGCTTTCTTATTCTGATATGACGCCTTAAAACTTGATCTTTGATATAACTTTACAGAACTTTAGTTATATCAGGTAGAATGTAACAACAGATGGTATGCTGAGACGAGATGCATTGGTCCCACGTTCAACATATGTGCCACATCTATGACACCATGTGATGAATATTGGGTAAAACTTTTTGAGCAAAAGACAATAATGCAACATGCACCAAGCGTGCACCCGATATATGGGTGCATAATACAATGTGTGACCAACATGTCCAAACATATCTTTACACACACACATGTAGGTTTTCATGCATATTATGAATATCACCCATAAACATAGATTTGTGGCCGCATATTCTGCTGCTCAAAACAGCAATCAAATACACTTACCCTTATATATTGTCCACTAAGGGTATTTTATCCTTTTAGTGGAATCTCATACAATTTAAAGTTACTCGGAGGTTGTATAAACATATCATAATCAAGTTTTGAAATCTCGGTATTGGGAACGGTATCGAGCAGTTAAAAGTTTTTTTTGGATCCGGGATACCGGTACGATCAGATTGGTGTATCGGGTCCTTTATTTATTTAAATCAATTTTTTTCTATTTCTAAAAAATATTTGTAATGCTCTGGTTATTTTTAAAGAAGTATTGATCGCTATAATTAAATATTTAATTTTCTTTTTACTATTTTTAATAAAACAGTTATCTGTCTTATAATATTTTTGTGATTTAATTTTGATAATAAGCTTATTTTTAGTTGCATCTTTTAGTGAAATTGTTGATGTAAAATTTTAATTTAATTAAAGTCATGTGAGCGTGACCAAATGGTACTCAATAGTACTAGATCTTTTTTGCTTGATCTTAATATTTTTACATACAAGAAAAAACAAAATGAAATTTTAATTTGCCTAAGGTGATTTATGTGATAATAATGACAAAAGATTGAGTTTAGACTATTTTACATAAAATCCATTGCAGGTAATTATATAATTCACAATGTTAAGGACTTAAAAGTTGCTCTATAAGTTATAGGCTTGATTTCGGGTCGGGCTCATATTAATGTCACCTGGGTCGTTTTAATGTAACCCAAAGTATTAGTTAATTAACTAATATCCAACTTCACATTCTCCAACCCGAATCCACCAAAAAAATATCTCTCTCAGCCAAATACTAGGGTTCTAGGGTTTCAACTTTCAAGAGGAGGTGGCTGGCCATGGAGAGATGGAATACAGGCTGGTGTTGCGGATAAGACTGACAAGGCTAGTTCTTTTCTCTCTCTCATGTATTCTTCTTGAAATTTTTCTTCTCATTTCTCGACTCTCTTCCAAGCAGTTTCTTCGTTTTCTTTTTTTTATATTGATCGGCTGGATCTGATGCTGTCCGCCAATTTATGTCGATCCCTCTCCATCTCGACCAAAACCCTTGATTGATCGTCGAACGCAATTTTTTGGGAGAGAATCAGATCGATAGGCCCAAAACCGATCAGATCCGGACGACCGGGATAAGATTAGTGCGATCTTTGAAACTATGATTAATAACTACTAGGATTTAGGAAAGTGATCACGTGCGAACCGTTTTCACAATAAGCTTGGTGAGAACTTCATGCATGTCATCCCAAGGATGCTCCGAACCGTTACAATCTACATGACTATATTAGCCTAAGGATGTAAAATCAAGTTATTTGAAATCTTTTGTCCATGCATCGTGTGTTTACAAATATAACAATATTCAGCCATAAAATATGCAACGCTTTAATGCATGGGAAAATGACTTTCAGATTACTTGATATGATATCAAATCCATATTACTTGATATGATATCAAATCCATAGACCAATTTAGTCATGTAGATAAAAATGAACAGTTTGGTTCATTCAAGTAATGTCCCAACATAAAGTTCCAATATGATTCTCACCAATGGAGTTCTCTCTCTCTCTCTCTCTCTCTCTCTCTCTCTCCATATATATGGGTCAAATAAAGAAAGAAAACAAAAATGAAAATGTGATCCATACAGTTAAATGTGTTCTACATATCTTTAAACAAGATGAAATATCATGAGTTGAACATGGTTTGCCAATGCCTTCCTTATTTTACCGCCACCTTATGGTGCTATGAAAGTCGGCGCCTCATCCCCATTAAACCCTATATATGTATATATTTAAAATTACTCATAGGATCATCAATGTACAATCTTAAATAACTGTTTCTCATTTGTCAACATGAATGGGACTGCGCTTCCGTCCCAACTTTTACTGAGCCAATTTTTTTATTCCATCAATGTACTTTCTTTTCAATAACAGGTTCATCAGTCTTCATATTAGAAACTTAATTTGAAATGTCGTACTTAAGTGGGAATTGAAACAAAGTTGAATCTTAAAATTAGTCTTTCAAAATAACTTGGCATTCATAAAGACCTAATGGCTACAAATTTGATCATTGTGGAAAGGTTACCACAGGATAAGACCAACGACATGCTCAAATCCTAATGGCACAATCTCACAAACAAAAAGAACACAAATAATTGCCAAATATACCCCAGAAGAAGAAAAAAAAATTAAACTGAAAAATAAGCTTACAAGATTTAAGAACTTTTCACCAGAAGAACGAAATAAGCGACATATCTCTCCAGGTACAAACGCTGGACCATTTTCATAGCCTCGACTACCACCACCAGAAAAAGAAGCAGCTATTTCCTGACAGATATACTACTAATAAGTCCAGTGTGGTTTACATATTATATTGGTCAAGCTCTTAGCTAAAAAAGAAGAAGAAAAAGTTTGCAAGAAAATTCTAGTGGAGCAGGTTGAAAAAAGAAGGGTAGAAAGAAAACATCGTACCTCTGTAATCCTTGGAATTGCACTTTGTTCTATAAAAATTGAAAGCTGAGCCAGCACAAGCACAAGTCCTGCATGCACTTTATCCATTTGCACTGGACCTGTAGTGTTTGCATCCTGATTGGTAGAATCACTTTTTCCACATAACAAAAGAAACTGCTGGTCCAAATTCTGAAAGAAAATCTGGAATCCTTCCTGCACCCAGTCTATTGTCAAGTCTCTCAGCTTTGCTAATAACTCAAGGTTTTCGTTGAGAAGATACCGAAATTCCTAAGATAGAGGGATATGAGGTTATTATGTAGCAAAATAAAGGTTTATGATGCATAAATACAATTTTGATGATACCACACACCAAAGGAGAGAAAAAAAAGACTTTTGTATGACATGTCTTCATCAATTATTCACAACAAAGAGTGGGAAAACTCAAATATGCAGATAAAATACTTTTAGTTAGACATGTGGGAAGTATATAACATAAAAGGTTCAATTTTGAAAATAAGTATAATTCTAACCATTTTCTACTGGCCAGTGCCCAATTCTCTAGGACAGATATGGCAGACATGGGTCTGCAATAACCTACTTGACAGTTAATAGTAAAGCATATTTAACAAATACAAAGATAATTGATAGCATAGTCTAGTATCCCCCCCCCCCCCCCCCCAAAATAACTCAGTGTACAAGATCCACATAATTTTGTTAGCCAACCAAAATCTTCTCTCTTCCTCTGATGACATCTTATGTTCGATTAAAAAAGAAACGGACAAGCTACCGTTTGCCTGTCAATCTTGTTTGTGACAGAACCAACAAAGCATGATAGCATATGCACTGTCGCTTTTGGAAACCGTGTTATTCACATGTATCTGACAATTGCAGTATTTAAAATCTATCATGCACTGGCTCTTTCAATCTAGTTTTGCTATGCAACCTACAAAGCATTGGCACATTCTGCTTGGATTAGAATATATCATGCAACCTATAAAGCATTTGGCACTATCAATTTGTAATAACATCAGTATTTCTTGACATGTCA
The DNA here is from genome assembly GCA_017893485.1 of Hemerocallis citrina. NCBI lineage: Eukaryota > Viridiplantae > Streptophyta > Magnoliopsida > Asparagales > Asphodelaceae > Hemerocallis > Hemerocallis citrina. The sequence goes on along the minus strand of CM030362.1, from coordinate 73,625,049 downwards.
ACACAAATTTTATGTTCTATCTAGTGTTAAGTGTCTTGTTGCATTCATGTTTGTCCATCATTCTTAATATGCAATACAAAGTTAAAAAAAATGGCCAGAATTATTATCATGAGTTCTCATAATTCAGTTAGATGACAATCCGTCATAAATGTGCATCCTTACCAGTAAAAGGTCCAAGCTCCCCTGAATTACTGCTTTCTTGCTGCTTTCCAATGCAACCTGTAATGGAGATTCGTGTGACCCTTCTTTTGGCCCAGTCTGGATTCTGATAAGTGATTCTGTCAAATCATTGGAAACCAGATACTCATTAATGATGACAATGACATAGAAACAATATGTACACATACGCACTCACTTCTGGAGATTCATAAAATTACTCCCTCAGTCCCAAAATGTATGTAACTCTAGGTTTCTACACATATTAAGAAGGGAAAAAGGGATATGAGCAACTTGCTCATTTAGTAAATGAGCAATTGATTATGTGGCATGCATGTGATACATTGAACAACTAACCTTTTTAAGGATTTTCCAATCACATAATTGCCACATCATCAATTGCTTATTTACTAAATGAGCAAGTTGCTTATACCCCCTTTTCCCTATTAAGAAACAATTTAGATTATTATAAAAGAAACAGACATTCTTTTCAGTTGAAGCTATTAAATGATCTACTCATAGTAAATTTCCACAAATGCCATCCTCTATAATTAAAGCTATTAAATGATCTATCTACTCATAGAACCTCAAGGATACATTTGATACTCTTTTTACTATTCTTTAATGAACATTTGAAAAGGTTAAGGCATTTTCTTGGAAACCTAAAATGACAAAAAATTGGGACAAAAAAAATGTTAGAATGACACATTTTGGGACGGAGGGAGTGCAAGACTGAATTTTCTGTGTTAATCAAGATACAGATAAGATGAATGTAAGAACAAACTAGAAAGTATTGACTTGACGAAACCAGACAATGAAATACTTGAATAAATGACAATACAAACAGGATAAAAAATCTAAATTTTCTTAGTGGTCTAGTTGGCCTCAACAAAGAACCCAAAGGCAAAGGAAATTGACTACAACTTGAGAATTGCATGTGTGCATGATAGAAGATGGAGATCAAATGCTGAACATTTTGATAGCAACAGTCATGCTGATCTTATTTATGCCGGTCCCTATAGTCAACGTGACAGTCATTCTCCAAGTAATACTTGTGTTAAACTTAGATGCAATAGGCAAACCACAAACATTTCAACATTGTTTCAGGTATCTCAAGGCTGACATAGTGGATTCAATTGGATGCACATAGTGAGGTTTATTTTTTTACATTTGATTCCTGTAAATAACACCCTATCACCTAAATTTAATTTGTTGACAAGATCCACGGTTCAAAAGTTACAAGTAATTAGGGAGCGTGGAACAACTATATTGTTCGGTACTTATCCTAATTATTAAGAGGCTTTCATCCTTAAATTTAACGCCAGGTGTAATCAAAGCTCAAGGAAGTTAGGCCAGAAGAACATACTTTCAGCTAGTATGAATTGGAATTTAGTATACAATTTCAATGACAACCAGTTTCCTTAGTAAGTCAACAGTGTCAACGTATCTTCATGAAAATCAATGACATGCAATTTACAAAGAAAGAATTACTTGGTGGGTCCCACAACCAGTGTCATGATTCTGCCATGAGAACTTGCCTTGCATAATGTGAAATCTTCCTACGACGACACAAAAACTCAAAGTTCTAAATTCTAATACCGGACCGAGATTTATTTTTTTATGATCTTTCATAATTATAACATGCCCAGAGGTGAAGTGCCCATCCTGGGTTGAAACCTAGGTTGTGCAACTCTAATAAGAAAAACCTAGGTTGTGCAACAATACTCTTTAATAATACGCTAAGATTTGAAACTGGGTGACTCCAGTAGGCGGTTTAATAATATGCTGAATTTAATAATACTTTTTAACAATAATTTTTAATAACATGCTAAGATTCTTGTGAGGGTTAGGGGATTTATAATTATATTCTAATGCATAGATCACCCACTAAGTCTAGACAAGGATTCTTGTGAGTGTAAGAAATGTATCCCATTAAGGAACTTTATAGATCACCAACTAAGTCAAGACAAGATATTAAAGGATAGTAGAATTACCTGAGATTTCCATCGAAAGATGAGAGAATGCAGAAGAGATATATTGCTGCATAATACCACTAGCAGCCTGAACGAGAACACATTTTGTTAACAATACAAATAAAATAAATTAAATTAAAAGGAAAGGGGAAAAAAAGTTAACAGAGATGCAGTTGTCACCAATAAAGCAGCTAAGAACCTAGTTTCACGTCAGAGTTAGACTATAGATTCAATAATTTGGCGATTGAAATTATCAGGTACTAACGTAATTCTGTAGAACTATTCCACTACATTCTCAGTATTCTGCAGAAACCGTAAGACTTGTTAGGTTTATCTCCAGAAAATAAAGGGAGAGCAGATACCTTAAGTTAGGAAGGGATATCTTACACAGAAATAAGGGGAGAGCAACAACAAACAGAACAATCAAACACCTGCCCAAGTGTATAACATGGTGGCGTTCATAGAAGTGCGTGCTTATATGGATACAACCAGGGGCAGAGGCAGTATAGCCCAGGGGAGCAGTCGCTCCTACTGAAATTTGGCAGCCCTCTTAGTAAGCCCAAGTACTTAAACCCATGCTCCCCCTCAACTAGGCTTGCACTCATCTTCCGGCCCAAATCGCTCCCCTCTTGGCCCAAACACACCCTACTTCTTTCCAATTCCCCCAAATCCCGATCCAGCGATCCTCTTCTTTCTTCTTTTCTTTTTTCTCTCTGTGCTCCAAGCCTCTGTTCGAAACCCTAGTGCCAGCCTCCACCGAAACCCTAGCTCTCTCTTCTTTCTTCTTTTCTTTGTTTCTTTCCGTGCTCCAACCTCCATAGAAACCCTAGCTCCTAACTCCTAAGTCCTAATCCATAGATCCAAGCCCTCAATTACAATTTCAAAATCTCCAAATCTTCAAGTGCACCTCCAGCTCCGAATCTCTCCCCTCCCAACGGACCCAACTTGACTTCACAACGTTGGTAAGCCATAAGCGTATACAATATGAGTCCTCTATTAGTTTGTTCTTTAATAAGATTTTAATTCTTCTCTTTTATGTTTTTTTGTGTCTTGTATGCAGCTCCAGAGATTTATGTTGTAAACCTTGTTTTTGTTGAGTTAGTAGCCTCACTGAAGGAATTTAACCAATTGTTTACTCATGTAATCTAGCATGTATCTCAATGAGATTGCATATAATCTAGCATGTTTGTTGCTTTCCATTATGTTTCTACTGGATACAATGCCACATGGCTTCTTTTCCCCAATTTATGAAATGTTCATAATCATAATACAAAGTTAATTTGTGTAGAATAATGCACAAAAAATATTAGTTATGGTGAGGCCATGAGGGGATATGTCTAAAAATTTTATGAAAAGGGGAGGGCATTTGGGCATCCCAAAAAGTCCAACCTCAGACGCTAGTACGCTACTCCACTTATAAATTAGATATTAGCAAAGATGTAGGATCCAACAGTAAGAAAAATTACGATACTAAAGATGTACAAAATAATTAGTCATGGAGTTCTCGGTAGAGTCTCAGTGACACTGGCAGATCAAAATAACATGAGAACAAGAGCACACTTTTATCTGGTATGCTTTCAATTTTTTATTATAGATATAATTCATTCTATTTAATGTATTTTTGCGCATGCAAGTTGATGTTAAGTATGTTAACAATATGCAGAATGGACAAAGATGATGTGACAAGTTAAACAGTTTGCATATCATGCATGGTACAGTATCTATACTCCAGTGATTTATTTTTTGCTAGCTTTTTAAATCTTTAATAGGGATTAATTTGTCACTTTTACACACCCTGTTTAATCTCTCTTGACTGCTAGCTGATTTTGACCATAACAAGTTTCCATTTTCATTGGATAACTTTTTTCAGATCTAAAACAATTGACGATTCCACTTACCAATACACCAATTAGAACATATGACAAATTACCCTTGCTGTCCATGCCACTTCTGTCGACTTGAAAGGAAAAGCATATGAGTAAGTTTTCATTTAGTACTATCGTTGATATGTATTTCATGTGGGTTTTGATTGTGTGAATGCTACACATCATTACATTACTTGCTCTAGCAATCTTTGTTCTAGTAGTTGTTGGGGAAGAATAAGCATTCAAAATAATTAATCATGAATGAAGTTTACAATCTCCAGTTAAACTTTAATATTATCTTAGATACTTTTTCTTTGGATTTTGATCTAGTTTTTTGCACTCAGGCCTTATGTCCTTCCAAAAAAGACAAAAGACCCTTGCCCTTTCCATCTATGCTGCATTAGGCCTTATGTCCTCCAGGTGGCTGCTGAGCTTGATAGGCAAACATTTTTGACAAATTCACTAAGATAAAGTATATATAGAAAGATATTAACTTGAAAGTTTAGTTTAAAAAAAAGGAGAGATAGTGCCTTAATTGCATGCTAATGTCGTGACCTGACTATCTAAAGTGTTAGCTGGGGAAAGGTAATTGAAAAGCATTATTCTTTTATTTCAAATGAAAATCATAACAGCAAAATGAAACATTGTTGTATCCCTTGCCCTGTAAGGAAGAATTGGTATGCTCTGAATCATGTTAACAACTAAACATTTCATTTATGCTCTGAATCATGATGACAAGCTTCCCTGAAAAGGGAGCGAAACCATCATAGGAATCATGATGATAAGATTTTTATAAATTTTTAGTTCCTGTAATTTCTCTCCCGGTGGATGAAAATCCTGGCTCTACCACTGGATACAACTTGAAAAAACACAAAAGAAACATACACGTGCCCATTATATGTGCATTGTTTTGGAAGTCTAACATGCGCATCAAATGCAAGTTGAGTTACCATGCATCAAGGTCGAAACCGCTTCCAAATCTAGATATTAATATTTGATTTAGACATCTAATTTTGGTGTTGATATTTCTTAACAGGGACTGTTTTATAAATTCATTAAACAAATTCAAAAATGTTAAAATAAGTAGTATCAATGTGACATGTTGTATGAAAAATTGACAATAGTAAAATAGCTTTCATCAAAATTACCTAATGCTATAGATGATGCGAAGGTTCGGAAATTTGGTAAACAACCACGCAACTATTTTTGGTATCGTTGTCAGCATTTGGTAAACAACCAAGAAACTATTAATTTTCTAAATAATGATAACGTGTTGGATATGTTACTAAATCATTGCTAATCAGTAGGTTAGGTTTGACTGAGTTTTATAAACTGAATAAGTAAAGCAATGATCTTATGACTTCGCATATCTTAATGAGCAAATCAAATCACTGCCACATAAAATAAAATAAAATCATTCACATGACCAATCAGATATGTACCATTATGAATCATTAGGCAGTTCTCCTTTTTTTCAATGTAATTTCAACAGACATACCCAATAAACACTAATTCTAACCAGACTAGGAACCACCTCACTTGTCAATGAGCTTACACCAACTGAGATTTCATCTCTTCTCAAGTTCTTTCCATGAACATCAGAATGTGTTTGCTGGTACTCACTTATTTGCTTTGTTACAAGGATGAACAAGCTTGTACTGAATAGGTGTAGAAAAACCAAGTTGTGCGTGAAAAACTTATATATCATTCAAGTAAAGGAAAAGACACAAACATGAATTACTAAATCTATATCCATATAAAATGGTTGAGTTCTAGAACAGAGAATGAAAAGGTTCATGATGAGAAATAGACAATAGCACTGTCATTCATAATCAGTATTTTGACTTGTAGGAGCACTGACTTCGACAATGCAACGGAAAAAAAAATAGAAAATTTGAACTTTCGCCAGATTCAGATAGTGATATGAATGTCACCTCCAAGGAATAAACAGGGAGAGCAGCCTCCGGTAAAACTTCGTCCATAATAGTTACATCTTCTGATATAGTTCCTGCAATCATTCAATGGAAACTACTGAATCAAACAGAAAACTAAGTGTATCAACAAGTTGCATTCTCATATATAATCAACCTTCAAAAATGATGGGTAAGAAAAAGACAACTTAGAACAATCGAGTCGTTTGATGGATACAGCTAAAGCGTGAGTCCCGAAGAACATTATAGTGACTGTTATTGTCCTACTCATGAATTTTAGTTTTCCACTATATATTTATGATGTTCTTGGTCTAACATTGCTCTATTTTCATGTTAGTTCTGCACTATTGCAGCAGCATAGCATATTACATTGAAAATAGATTATCACAATCATCTGAAAACAAGATTCAAAAATTATCTAGAAAGTAGTACACTTCGAATTGCTAATTCAGAAGGCCTAACTGAAGAACAAAATCATCAACTGAGCGAGTGTGAAGCAAAGAATGAAGAATGTATGTAAAGCATATCAATAACATGCACATGGAATGCAACAGTTACTGCTGCATATGCTTAACTTAGCAATTCATAAAGTGGGAATCATTGTTAAAATTGTGCGCTTTCAAGAACACAATAGCTCTTGCTATGATGCATAGTGGTCGGAAGAAGAAAAAAACATCATCGCTCTTCGCAATTTTGAAATAGCTGATGCTATTCTAAGTTATTTGTGTAGCATTAATAGCCTGCGCTTCCTTGCTTTAGTCACATAAGATTTACCTACCCAAGTTAGATTCTCCTATCATATTCTACTTTAGCATGCCCACAATCTACAGAATGTATTTAGGATCAGCTTTGAATTAATTTGTTTCGTTATATATAATAATGGAACAGGTAGGATAATTTCCACCTTTTTACTCACACTAAATAAATAAATAAATAAATAAATCTGCAGAATGTACAATTCACCTTTTTCTATTAATTTGATATAGGGAAAGGTAATGGGTCGCCTTAACCTCTGGTTTTGTAATTTTTATTTTGTAGTAGTGCATTTTCATTTGATCTTCACTTTGCGAAAAGAAGTTTTGTTGTCTTATTCATATCTGTATTAAGTTCTGAATTGTGATATCTTGATGGTGAATTATAGATAGAATTGAGTAATAATAGTGCAATTTTGTGGGGGGTACAAGATGAAAAAAATATACATGACAAACTTTAAACTTTAAAATTTGGAAAGGAAAAAAAAAACGGAAGTCCAGCATTTTCAAGATACAGATCAACAATTAACTGTACTACTGACTAAACGTAAATGCCTATCATATACCAAAATGGTTAAATAGCCACACACACACACACACACAGAGAGAGAGAGAGAGAAGAGAGGGGGTAGAGACTTACTTAGCGACACCACTAAATCTGCTGTTGATATTCTTTTCTTTATACGTTCCCGTATAGTTTCATACCGCCTATCAGAATGATCAATCACAACTTGTAAGTAATGGCCAACATCATATTTAATGAAAGGCTCATACTCAGCCAATGAAAACTATCTTACTACCAATTAGGAGAATTTACATGGTTACATACTTAGTGAAAAGGTCCTGTGCAATTTTTATGAGTCGCACTTCAGAATCAGGAAACATGATGAGATAAGCGCGGACAGTCTTCGAAAACACAGCAATAGAAACCTAATTGCTCACAGAGGGAAAAAAAGTTGGAAAAGTGGTTTTTAAAAATTTGTATTCAAATACAAAATACTCGATATGACAATCACTAGTTGCATAGCAGATTGAAAAAAAGTAGGCATAAAAAGTCAAGTTACCGTGTCAATGTTAGCATTAGGTGGTTCTGAAGGTGCAGAACCTGGACCTGGAAGCTTCTCCACTATGGGTGGTTCAGAATTAGCTGAATCAACTACTTTTGATTCATTTTGGAATTTAATGAGATAATCCTCCAACTTTTCAAGTAGCTTTGTCTTCAAATTGTCCACCTATCAAATGGAGAAGAAAGAAATAAATAACTTAAAAAGACTGATTTAATAATTGAATATCCAACATTGATTTAATAATATTACTTCAGAAAAATCTCAAGAATAATCTTGGTTCAAAAATAGCAAACAACTTTAACCCAAAAAAACTGATAATAATTTCTGCTTTTGAAAAAAAGTTAAACAAAACCTCCATTAATCAAAGTCTATTCTAAGACATGGTAAACAAAATAGGTACCACAAGGAAAAGCCTAAACATTAAAGCAAAATGCATATAATGTCAGCTAACCCAAAAAGTCTACTGCTCTTCCCTTAATTTCTGGGTTTCTAGTTGTGGAGATCCAGAACACCATAAAGTGGGTGGTCTGATAAGGATCACAATCATCCCAGGCAAAAGAAGAAAATAAGCACAAATAGCTCAGACAAAATATAATATATATATGATACTTCATATAACTATAAATGGGACTCCAGGATCCAGAACAAAACATAAAATGCATGTATGATAATTAACTGATGAAATTTAATGTCTACCACTCTTCATGAAGTAAAATTGATGCAATGTTTACCTAAGGTAGCATATAAATATATGCTATAAATAAAGAAGGATGCTGAAATTCACCAATAAGATCCCACTCAAAGAATTTCTATATTTTTATGACTGTTAGTCTGTAACTATAAGGCACAATACCAAGGTTATATATAATAAGCAAACTACATGTCACGCCACGGATCTCGCTTTGAGCATTGAACACATAAGTACAAGATTTTACTATATTTTCAATCCTTTATTCCTCAATTTACATAACAAGGTCTAAGTACATTTTCTCTCTTTTGTACATTTAACAACTCATTTTACACTTAGGTGTTAACTTGTAGCCTCTTCTTTAAATTTTGCAAAGCTCAACGTATCATAAGAGAATATAAGCTTTCCTTGGTAAGGAATGAAAATAAATGGTGAATATGAAAATTCGTAATGAAGCTCACTAAATGATTACTGTCTTTTCTGAAGTACAATGCAAAAGAAGCTGAACAAATAGTTTAGTAAAAGGGTGAGATACCAACAGGGAAGTTGAGCTGTTTAAGAAGCACAACAGCTTCCGCTCTTGCTTCAATAGGTTCAGAGTCGGAGTAAAGCTTTGCCTAAACAAACATAATATATCAATTCCAATAAATTCACAATAAGGATATAAAAAAATCCCTAACTTCAATGGAGACATCTAAAGGGAAAATTAAAATCAGAAGCGCTACCTGAAGATTCTGAATGACTAGGTCCATAGCTTCTTCTGATGCTCTCTTGCAATCTTGGAAGGATGAGTCCCCATATGCCTACAATGACTCAATTGCCTCAATGGAAATCTTGCAGCACAAAGCAGAAACAAATAGCAAAACAAAGAAAACTGTATCTTTTTGGAAAAAGGAGAGGCGTGGCGTTATGTCATATCAACCTCAAAAATAGGCTTGGCTCCTATAAAGTATCGCACTGCATCTGCATATGCTTCCGCCTTGATACACTTTCTAAGTCTGACCTGGAAGATCATAAATGAACTGCTTCCATAAAAGATAATGTATTAGTCTATTAGATTATACGAACTGCTTCCTTTAGAACTTTCCATAACCAAAATTGGCCTGTTTTTTCCTTTTAAGAAGCAAGATTACCTTCAAAATCTTAAATAGTATCTACTCATGGACGAATTAATTTGGTTTCTGAAGAAACTCTAATTCTTTCAAAGATATTTGAGTATCAAATTGTCTTATAGGCGCGGGGGGGGGGGGGGGGGGGGGGGGGGGGGGGGGGGGGGGGGGGGGGGGGGGGGGGGGGGGGGGGGGGGGGGGGGGGGGGGGGGGGGGGGCCGGCCGGGGGGGGGGGGGGGGGGGGGGGGGGGGGGGGGGGGGGGGGCGGGGGGGGGGGGGGGGGGGGGGGGTGGAGGGGGGGGGGGGGGGGGGGGGGGGGGTATGAGGGGGGAATTACTGAAGCTCATGAACAAGTTCTTAAGCAGTAATCTTCTCAATGTGAGCACTTTCCAACTACAAAAATAAAAAACAGTACTGAGATTGATGTTGTTTTGGAAACTGCCAGAATTTTTTGACATGGCAATATATATATATATATATATATATTATGACAAACACCAACAACAAGCTAGATCATTTTTGTTGAGTAAATATCTCTTTTAAAGTAAGAAATTTTAAACCAGTTATAAGAAGTAAATCAGAACCTCCATCAAGATCCAAGGGGTGCATTCTGGGTCTCTTGAAGACTATTTTGGGTCTGATGCAAACTATTATGGGTGTATTTGGGAATGTTTTAAGTTACGATAACTAGAGTTTTGTAGAGTTATCCTTCAAACTTTATTTTTCTTAACTTTACATTATCTGGGAGCCCTTTTTGATAACTATAGCTATCTCAACTTTTCTAAGCCCAAAAGTTGAGAAAACTCTAGTTATGTCAACTCTACTCAAACCTCATTTTTCTGAACTTTGGCAAACTTTGCTCTCTCTAAAGTATAAATTTTAGTTAGCCTAACTTTGTTACCAAACACACCCTGAACAACATTTGAACATGTGATACACATATAGGTAATGCATTTGGTGCTAATATCTGATATTCATGTTCTAAATAGGCTGAATAACTAAAATAAATTTAAAAAAATATCAGATTACATCCTATTGAGATGTAGATCAGTCTAACTTTGTTACCATTTACAGTAATTTCCAGGTTGTACTGATATTCAATAATTTCAACGAAGGCTCCAGTTTTTAAAGTTCAAATATCTCTAATATTATAATGGGAGAAGGCCTTAGTGTCATTTATCATTTTGTCATTCTATCAACATGTGCAACGCACATACATAACTAATATAAAGGAGGTTTCCGGTTCAAATCCTCCCTACATCAGAGTTTTTATTTTTATTTTTTGAATTATTAAAACGTGGCATCGCACGTGTAAATTACTAGTGGTAATTAATGTGAATACCTTCATTTATTTTCTTATTTGTATTAGCTATGGGAAATACAAATAAAACTTTAATGCCGCTATCTACTCCACATCTGATCTGTTTACATCCCCACCAGGTTGAAGAACCTCTGAGCTTCTCAGAGAACAATAGCATTGGGCTGACTGAAGAAACATTGACCACCAGGAACTTTGGATACAAGCATAGGCCAAAATCCACTAAACAATCATGAATGTTGGTGTGGTGGCACCAGACAGATTTCTTTAAACTTTATGGCTTACTAAGTTGTTCAGCAGACAAATAGCGAATATAAAGACATAATATTGTTCTGATGTAATCGTCTCGGATGAAATTCAATCAGCTTCAATCACAGACCTACAGAGATTTTCCACTGAATTTATTTGGATTGCAAAAAGGCTAAAAGCTAGAAATTATTATATAACAATAGAAAATGTTAGCCACAAATGAAGGTAATCTCCACCGGTAGACAACAAAAGAAATTAAAATCAATTGCCTGGAACAGTGTGTATGTACATTGTTGGGTGATACAAGCAACAATTTTTTGAAGTATGTTATGATAGAGAACTTTGTTCTAGACGCAGAAATCATATTCAGTTCACAAAATCTCATAGCCTAAGGGTTATCTGAAAAAATGAAAGAATTAGATGTGTAAACAACAGAAGGATCAAGGTTTTGAAAACATACTTGGACTTTGCGTAGACGACCTCGAGTACAGTGCATTTTCCTATATGTTCCCGTTTTTCCAGTAAAGATGTATTCACTCCATCACTCCTGGATTGGACAGACATAATCTGCAGACATATTCCTGAGAGTAAATGGGATGGCAGTGTATAAATACTGAATTCATAGTTTAGAAATATACCTTCTCAAGAAGTTGCTCCATATTAACCTCCATTCCAACAATGTTATTTTTTCATCCTAAAAGATTACACAAATCATCATTGTTATCTGGGCCTATTCTCATAAAAAATGGGGTTGGCTATACAGGAACATGTTACAGAAAAGATTGAAAGGAATTTTAATGGCTGGGTAGGCGACCTAATGCCAACTCTTCACAATGATGCCAGAAATCTTGGCCAAGGAATCTAATCAAACTAGATGCACAAAATCCTAGAAGGCCACTTGGTGCAGGTGTAAAAAATAACTATTAATCTTAAACAACTAATAAGGTACTTTCCAATTTCTCCTAGACTGACAAAGAATTTAGATTAGGAATATGAAAAAAAAAAATCTATAGAGAATTGTGTTTCAATTTTAAGAGTATATTGCCATTCAATTATAAGGCATAACAGAGGCAAATAGAAAACATTTCCAGGAAAGAGTCATCTAGAGCATCACTTTTCTCAGTACAAAATAATTGTAAATCAGACCTCATAAAGTGTTGAATTTAAAAATCATACTGATAAATCAGAGTTTGCATAAGCAATTTTCATAGTGGTGGGGGAGTCTGGGGACTATAAGGAAATCCAAAACATATTCAAACTTCACAGCAGTGCTGACCTATACTGGGGGATCTCAACAACCAAGCAAAAAAAAGGAGAAGCAATGAATTTAACGCTAATCAACATACCTTTTTATAGTATCAGTAGCACTGATAATTTGTTGTAATTTTCATAAACTAACATCTGTAAGTCTGTATCAAGATTTTTAATCTCAGTAGCCATCTCAACATGCTTATGAAGCAAGCCCTCTAGATTTGACTTCTGAACCTACGAAAAGACAGAAAGGAACTTCAAAATGACAAAAAGGAGCTTTATAGCTTTTCACAGATAGATGTCTGCTCGACGCTAAATAAAAAGACACTACAAAAAATATCAATATTGTTATTTATAAACATTGTCTCTTTGTAGTTGGCATTAGCAGACTTCATTTTGGAAGGTATGCAATCGCAAGAACCAATGCTCAATTCAGATTTTAGTACTCATTATGAGTTCAGTTTGATCTTTGTGAACTCACTTCATAAAGGTTCTATCTATTTACGTATGAGATGACAATAAAAAGTATGGATAGAACACAATCAAGATCCCATATCTTGATTATTTTTTTTTGAAAGTCTTTTTTCGAAACTATTGGGAAAAGGAGGACACTTGCCAAAGTAATTGCGCTTGGGGACTCAACAACTACACTCGTCATTCCAACAGCAAGCTTAATTATTTCGTGCTCGCCGTTGGGAAGCGGGTCAAGTTTTTTTTATTGGAGAAACCGTCGTTCCCACGACGAATGTAGTTCAAAAATTCAAACAATACTCACCGTTCCCAACGGCGAAGTTCTTCATACTGGACTCGCTGTTGGGAACGGCGAGGTTATATAATTTCACAAAGAACTCTCTGTTGGACTTAGTGAATTTTCGAAAAAAACTATGTTTCACTCTGTGAAAATTCATATAACCTTGCCGTTCTCAACAAACTAGTATAAAGAATTTTTTTTTACTAAACTCGCCATTGGGAACGACGAGTTTCTCCAAAAATTAAAATTAGGCATGTCGTTCCGAACGGCAAGCCACGAGATAACTAAGCTTGTCCATCGGGAACGGGGAACGGCAAGTGTAGTTGTTGAGTCCCCGAGCGCAATTAGTTTGGTAATTGTCCTCTTTTTTCAATAGTTTCGAAAAAATGCATATATTAAAAAAAATCCCAAATCTTGAGAAAATTATCACATATTTCTTTTAAAACATTAAATTATTATCACAATATTCAAATAAGACAGTAGAGGCTGCACATTCCTGAGTAAAGCTCTAACTATAGTTTTAACTAACAATTAACAATGAGAATTTTTACTTTACCTCTAAATTGCATTTATATATATCGACAACAATAAATGTGTCCACCTGTGTCAAATATTGCAAGTTTCTAAACCTTTACTATTTTAGGTTTTTTCCATATATGGATAACACCCACACAAATAATAAAATTTGCTATATATTGTATTGTCATGTCTGAAGTTTGGA